>JASDQU010739005.1:377240-398355 GCA_032191745.1 Picea mariana | reverse complement strand
TGTGTGTGTGTGTGTGTGTGTGTGTGTGTGTGTGTGTGTGTGTGTGTGTGTGTGTGTGTGCGTGCGTGTGTGTGTGTGTGAGAGAGAGAAAGAGAGAGAGAAGGGATCTAAAAAAATGACATGCAAATATCTTGGTGCTGAAAAGGTCCTATGTTTAGAGAGAGAGAGAGAGAGATCTAAAAAAATGGCATGCAAATATCTTGGAGCTTAAAAGATCATATGTTTAGATAGATCTATGTGTGTGTGTGTGTGCGCACGCGCATGCTTTCTAGCAAAAATTGTTGACTATAACATTATGGAAGGACAAATTGGATGGACGTTACATGGGATGGACAACTGAAACAAGGGTTACAATCTCCAATATTGTTCCATAGAATGCACCCCACTTCTCTCAGTGAAATTATTATTATTTTATTAAAACTTAAATGGATGTAAAAATAAGTTTTTTTTTTTCACTTTAGCATTACTAAAGAAACATATGTTACAATCTCTTCCATATCAAATTATAATAAAGATGTCTTGTAACAATATTTCTACCTTACATGTAGTGAAATTTCATAACCTTGTTGAAATTATAACACATATCTCATGATGTCAATAACGTGTATCACAATGCTAAGTTGATATCATTTTACATAGTGGTTAAAACATTTCTTATAGATAGTACCATGGTGAATCACAATCATCATTATTTATTCTAGTACAAGGGTACCAACCTCTGCATCTACATAATGTCATTCACACTAAACTCAAGGGGATCACATGCACATCATTATCATCGATGTTTCCTTCCTAAATAATCTTTTTGCTATTATTTTAACAATAGAAAATCTTGTGATTTTCATATCAACCTCATTTACATTCCTTCAAAGGTTAAGAAAGAGATAATGAAACTAACCATCATTGATTGCTCTTGCCGTGGGCATTGTGTTTTTGTTTCTAGTAATGAAATTACTCTTAATTAAACAAGGGAATTAGCTACAAAGCAGCTAGTCCCTGCCTCATTAAACAAATTAAGTGATGGAGAGAGAACATGTTGCCTTAATTTCTCTACTTTCATTTCCTTGAATAATTTCTCTACTTTCAATTCCTTGAATAACTCCAAGCGGTCGACCTCCTTTCTACTTGTATCTTTTTGAAGAGGCAAACAAAGAGTCGTTGAATGGTTACTTATTGTTTCAGCCCCACAAGAGTGAGTCTCTTTGTGCATGTCGATGCACACAACTGGGATCTGTTATAGCAAGATTTGCCTCACCATTGCTATCTTGCACATAGGGCCTTTTTTCATTTCCCTATGCAGGCTTATCATCCGTTTTTTATGAATCCAGAGCTAAAAATACACATTTTTCTAGATATACATGCCCTATCAGCTATACAACAAGTGTATATGCGGGCTGCTCCACTACAGCCCACGTACATCGGGATTTGTGCCATAAAATACAAAAATGGAGTCAGGTTTCCATGTCACGACATAAGATCTCTGATCTTTGGCCTTCCATATACTAGAAACATTCTAACTCAACCTTTCAGTTGCATTTTGAAGGCTATAAGAGCGTAATTCCGAGCTCTATAAAAGGAAGAGAAAGCATTCAACTTTGAGAGAAAAGTTACTCTAGAGAAATTACTTCATATTGAGTCTACATCCCTTTGTCCCTCAAGTCTGAACATGGTGTTCAGCCCCCAAGCTCTTTCCCTATTGTTGAGAGAACCTCATTGTCTCTCTCCTTTGAGCTTGTCTTTGGTGGAGGATTGAAGTAGTGGAGGCCCAGTTGGAAGGAACTTGGTTCCTTGGTTTCGAACTGTTCCGACACGGAAGTCTGTAATGTTGTCACTTTTGTTGATCAATTATTAATAGAAATACTCCTTTCCCATCCTATTGGTATCGTGCAAATATATGATTATTTTCCATGGGCATGTTTGTAATGTTTATTAATGGATTATGTTATCTGATGTGCTAACCCCTTTATATTATCACCATGTACTTGCTATGCTTGTTTGTTAAGAACGTATTGCAGGTATAAAGCTTTGGGTCGAAGTGCTCAACGGTGGAACATCATCGAACCTTGGATTGAGGTAGGTCTCTTTCTTATTTTGCACATTAGTTTATATAACATACAATGGAATTGAGTTGATTTCTGCAGTCATACCTGTCTGTTGTGGTTTACCCTTGGCCATAGAGAGTTTTTCCCTCGTAACAGGATCGGATATGCAACATAGAAAAAAAATGACTTGACTGAAGACTAACTGAAGTCTAGCTAACCTAACTAGAAGTGTTGGCAAACAAGGGAACACGGAGATTAATTTTAAAAGATAAGAATTCAAAGAACTCTTGGGGATCACGAGTTCAATGTTGAGATCAATATCAACGTTCGAAGAAAAGTAAAAATCCAGAGGACATGGAGCATGAAGTTTAAAAGTGTAGATATGAGGAAGATGAACCTCCATCCCCGAGTGAATCACATTTATGAGGATGTAGTGTAATGAACATGGCTTATTTAGCTTCAATAATAAAGAACTATGATATGTTAGCTTCCTTAGACATTTTTTTTGTTGTTTCCATCGTTTATTATTATGTATGGGAAATAAACACCTTAAGCACTTGTAATTACATTAATTGTTTTATCTAGAGTTAAGTTGTGTTAGTTCAATAGATAATTATAAGTTATAACACAATCTTGATGGCATGGGCTAACCATTCACTAAATCACCTAGTTATTAGCATCTTTCAAGCATGAATCTAACTCAAATATCCAAATTCGAATAACAATAATCAAATGTCTTCAAGGCCCTTGAATCGATCGATATTCTAGAATTCTATCAGATTCAAAAAATTTATGTTCATTTGATTATGTCCAAGGCAATTGAAAATGTGGCGATGTAATTAATCCTTAGAGAGCTCTCAATCCCACCATGTAATGAGTCAACACTGAAGATATTGTGCGTACTGACAAAAATCAATAGTTGGGTAGACAATAGAGTAAAAGGAAACAATTACTTAGATTGAGAAATGAGTGGACTTGAGCAAAACCAATGAAAGAAACGCCTACACAAACCACAACACCTCATTGAAAATATCAAAAGAAAAAATGCACTGGTGGTTCCTGAATGGGAAATTAATATAAACCAGAGGGAGGTATATAACATTTGAAATCTAGACCCCATCACTGTCTCAATCTCAAACTCCGACTTGAATACGAAGGCCAACTCAATTTACCTAAAATAACAAGTTGTCCTTTTCATTTTCCTTGTGCGGCCTGCGAATCAAGCCACTACACTACCAACCAACCGTTAGTCTGCCTGTCTGATAGAGCAGAAGAGAAGAAAGAGGTCGATTAAACGCGACGATGTGACCTGCTCATTGTAGTCAATGGTTCTTCTTAAAATATGATCAAAATACAAATATCAAATAACAATGAAACGTGTAACTGTGAATGCAATCAACTAATTTAATTTGGAACTTCTGCATACAAAACTTAAAAGTATTGGCAAACAAATTTTCATTCAACAACTTATATCCAACATTTTAAGATTGTATAATATGAAGGAAAATATATTATTTAAATGGTTCAAGCCACAAAAGAAAAAGTAACCACAGTGCTCCATGAGGAAATAAACTCAAATTTGATTTGCAATTTCTACTATATTTTAATAATAAACAAGTGCCACTGCAGTGTGGCAATGTCCCTACCGTTGTTGGATGTTTGTTAATCCCAAAGGTGATTGTTGGGTGATTGTTAGCCCAAAAAACACTATGTAGGGATAAATTACCTCTCGTGACTTGAACTAGGAGAATGAGGAGGCCGTGTAGATGCCAATGCAGACCAATTCAAGATAGAAGAAGTTCAATTTGGAGTGACACTTCTGTACAACTGTTGTGAGGCTAGTCCCGGGTCAGCCCCTACGCGCTGGTCTACCTTAATAGACATAAAAAAAATTACATACTTTGCAATTCCATAATAAAACACTTGAATGATTCTAAATATATTGAGTCATCTGGATTTGAATGGTTCAACTCATTCATGTTAAAACTTATAATTGTTGATGGTAGATCAAAAATTATTGGTTGTACGTTGTTTAGTAAAATCTTCTTAGTTGAGGTCATCGATACAAACCCATATTTGTTGGGTGCAAAAGTTATCTGCAGTATTTTGTTTGAGTTTAAATCTCATCTGACAAGGCGATCCATGGTTTTATTACAGATCTTAGTGCTATTGATGTGAACATATAGTGTAACAACTAAAGTAATAGATGATTAAAAGCATGGTTCATTATTAAAAGGTGTGTTAGATTGTGCAATTAAAATTGAAATTTCAAAAGAGTGTTAGAGAAATACAACTCCTTTCACAATAATTATTAAAGTTGCAGAAAGTGAGAAATGCTTCTAAAAAGGTTAAAACAATTATTGGGCGGAATGATTTTTCTTTGTCACTCTCTGTTAGGTAATGAATCAAGTAGAACCTAGTTCAATTTCCATTCAAATCGTTGGTTGTATGCATAATTATATGGCCATGAATTTATGCACCTTTCTGTATAAAAATTAACACCAAATTATTGCTTAAAAAGCATTTGTTGAATCCAAGGTAATTCATATGGTATCTTTAGTCATCCATGGAAATTTTGTTTGATATTTGTTTTCAAATTCCATGGACATGCAAATTACCATCTCTGTGAGAAAAAAATTTACGAATGTGTATCTTCATCCAGACAAATAAATGAATGTTTTTCATGAATACCATTCATCACTTGCTTAGTTGAGAGAAATGATCATTGGTGGGGATGGTTCCACACTCCAAAGGGTTGTGAATTGATTGGAGGGAGGGTACAACACATTATATATAGATCTATAACGATCTCAATCATTCCTTAATATTCCGCTCTTTAGTTTTTTCATTTCATGAGCTGAAAATACAGGAGAAATGATTGATCCTTTGGATGCTCTGCGGGCTCTAATGGAGGCACACTCTCCTCCCTTTTCTTCTCTTGTTGTTCTTTCCGAGGATTCCCATAAGTTTTGTTTCTTTCAATATTCTTCCCATGCCAACATTCTTCGTCGTTAATATTTTCAGACCTGATTCTTGTGTTGAACCTAATTCCAACAACCCCTTTTAGATGCAGTCCATGCAAGAACAAAGCGAAGATTTATGTTAATCAATAGTGTATGGAATCATTCCAGATTATTTGGATTTGAAGGGTTTGCATGTTTTTCCATGTAGAAGTTCCATTAAGCATTTCTACTGGCCCGAGTTATTTAATTTAGAATAGAAATAGAATTTGTAATGCAATACTTTATGAAATTGTCATTTACCTATACGAAAAAAAAAATGATAGCTTAAATTACTGGAATACCCTGCTGAGATTGTTAGAATTGTTTGCTCTAGTTTTGTTAAGCTGGCCATTTTCTCCGATTGATGGTTTGGTCGTGGATGGAACTCCTCAATTGGCAAGCTGAGAGAGGAGGTCCCTCCCGCTAGTAATCTCCACCCTGAGAGTTGAGATGAATACAAGCATGGCCACTCTCCCATTTATGTTCTGCGAGTCCCTCTCCCCAAACAAATAAGAGTACATTGAAGCTCTCAATTAGACTCTATCTATTTCATGGCGAATAATCCTACTTGCTCATAGCGAAGAATGAGCGGTAGAGACGGGAATGGATGAATACTTAGTCTGGGATTCATTTCACATGGAGTTGCAGCTGGCTTGCAATCTTCCATATGAAATCTCTGGAGAAAGTGTTTGGCATACTGGCTTCGTAATCGGTTCCTAACATAGGTTTATGGATCACTGCCTACGGGGAACTCGAGCAAAATACCGACACGACGCTATCTGAGTTATAGGCTTTGGAATCAGTTGTTTTCTACGATCTATATACGTGAATTTACGATCCATAGGCTTATAACCTTTCAACCAGACAATTGCTGGAGAAACTGAAGCTAGTTGAGATGCCTTCACCATGAATCTTGGGGGAGCATCCCCCAAACCCTGCTACGCTCTTATGATTCCAGCCACTATAGTTATGGGCTCAAGGGGTTACGTATAGTGTTGTCTAAGGTAAAACAATAAGCATCAGCACATCAACAATGCTCTGCTTCACTTAGACTAGACTGGCAATAGGGGGGCACAGGCCAGTTTCTGCTTTATCATTGGAGAGTTATTATTCCGTATTGTTAAGTGAATTGAGTTGAGGGTTTAGGTCGAGATCTCTGTAGACTTTTCAGAACCCCCCCGGCCCGCAGGTCTGATTGATGAGGGTGCGCCAATCGTTAGATCAAACGAACAGCGCTTACCAGGAAGGGAAGGTTTTATCAGCCAGCCAACAACGCATATAACAATCTCTCTTTTCCTATCTTGCTATCGCTTTTACACGCTAACTCATTGGCCATACATTATTTCTTTCTTTCCCTTTTACTTAACTGTTCCAACCCTGTTATCTTTTTCCAGAACACTTACTGAATGATTTTATGCTTCCTATGGAGGGGGCGAATTTCCAAACCTGATTATCAAGCGACCATTCTGCATGGAGGATCATCAAAGTTGGCAAGTTTCCAAAGCCTTTAGTTGAATATTCACAAAGTAAAGAGAGGGAGTGGCATCTGCACTGTAAAGGGCGTACAAACCATACTGAAGAACAAGGAATCTGAAGAAAGGGACATAAGCATCTGTTGATTTGGATCTTGTCTAGTGGAATTGGCAGAAATGATGCATTTTCTCGTAGAGCTCCCGTTTTCGATTCCCGAAAATCCAATTGATTTGATCCTTGCCCCTCATGCCAAGTTTCTATATGCAATAGATGAGGGTTCCCAAGTTACCAGATGTTGAGACAAGTTGTTACCATATGTGATGATATCAATATGAAACTCCAGCACCATGCGCGAAAGAAAAGGGAAGGCCCTCCGCTACTCCGAGCACTTCGTTTAGTCGCAGGCTCAATATGCGAGCAGGGATTGCTCGTATCCACCTGGGATGTGCTGTTGAAGCTACTGTATTTGGTGCTTCCCCTAAGAGCGATGTTCCTACATCTGTTGGTGTTACCATGGAGTACCAATTCTAGTTCTATTGACCCAGTGAAGCAAACCAGTGTATGAAGCCGCGGGTTGTGAATGCAGTGGAGGAGGCAGTGGCTTTAATGATCATTTACAGTTTAAAGCCCTGACATAAGCAATTGTGAGGGATCACTATCCAGACAAAGTCTACCTACTTAGGTTATCTAACAAGGAAAAATAAATTTGGGAAAAACTTAGGTTATCTAACATGAAAAATGCATCTTTGGAATAAGACGTTGAGTTTGTTGGTCAATAAAGTCTTATTTTTCCTCAGTATTTTTTGTCTTGGAGATGCTTTTTTGTCTTGRAGATGGATCTTGTTGTGGATTTGAAACGTTGATAAACTATCAAAAATATTGTGGTTCTTTCCACAATTTTTATACAAATCTCTCACCACAGAAATCTAAATGATCAATTTAATTATTATAAAAAATCAACTATTTAATTTCTTCCTTGTACAATTTTGGAAACCAGAAAAATATTAATAGTAAACGCCAAAGTAATTGGCAGTCAACGGTGAATTGATTGCTAGAGTTAATGTTATCTATTTTCAATTATACTTTGTATTATATTTTTAATTTAATTATTTTTTTATAATATTAATAGTAAATTATACAAATTCAAATATTTTTTATAAATATTAATAATAAATTATACAAAATTCAAATATTTTAAATGGCCAATAAAAATGTAATTTAGTAACTAATAATGAAATTATTATTAAACTTATATTCATGTAAGGATTTAGGTTCACAATTTTTTAGGTTCACAATTTACACTCAGTGTCAATGAGACTAAATGAAAATATTAAATACTTTTGAAAATATATATATAGTTTTGATAACATGACACCTTCCTCAAAAAAAAATTAAAAAAAAAAAAAATCGCAAGTAAACATGTATCCAACCTATAAAAGTTTATACAACAACTTATATCAACAACAATAATAATGTTTACAAACCTCTACATCTACATCAAAAATTGCAAGTACATTATCTAAATTGATATGAAATTTAATTCTTCTTAAATCGCTCATTTGTTTAGATTTCTTTGATTTTTATATAATATAACAAATCAATAAATATTATAATCATTTATATTATCATAAAAATCCATAAAATATATGGATAAGAAAAAAAAAACAATATTATTCATTTAAAAAAAAATATATTATTATATGTATGTATTAATTATAAAATAAAAATCCATAAAATATATGAATAAGAAAAAAAAAAACAATATTATTCATTTAAAAAAAATATTATATGTATGTATTAATTATAAAAATATTCAATAAAATAATAAAACTTATTCTATGAATATTTTAATAAAAAATTATAGATATAGAAGACCTAAAAAAATTAATTATATTGATTTATAACATTTACTTATCTAAACATGTGTAAAATTAGAAATAGAAGTATCCTAGTAAAATATCTCATTCTTTAGAATCTCTATATAATAAAGTATTTCATTTTTTTTAGTCTTTATATAATAAAGTATCTCATTCTTCATATAAATTAGTAAAGTATCTCATTCTTTAGAGTCTCTATATAATAAAGTATATTATTCTTTAGAGGCTTTATATAATAAAGTATCTCATTTTTTAAAAGCTTTATATAATAAAGTATCTCATTTTTCATATTTTTATAGTTTGGAACATTGAAATATGGTTGTAAAAGTATTACAAATATTTATCTTGAGATAACTTATTATAAAATTAGAATTTTTTAATCTAAATTTTTAATAAAGTTGAATATTAAACATAACTTTAAGATCAAATTACCAAAAAAAAAAAGCTCAATCATTAATAACAACATAACACTACCTCTTTTCACAAGTTTCTCAACATAACATTACCTCTCCTTATAAGTTTCTCTATTTTTAAGAAATCGTTATAACACTACCTCTCCCCACAAATTTCCCATTTTTAAAAAATCATTATCGTTGAATATATAACTTTAAATTCAAATTACCAAAAAAAAAAAATGCTCACTTATAACAACATAACACTACTTCTCCCCATAAATTTCTCAACATAACACTACCTCTCCCCACAAGATTCCCCATTTTTAAGAAATCGTTATAACACTACCTCTCCCCAAGTTGCCCCAATTTTAAGAAATCGTTATCTTCAATATAATGTAAAAACAACTTTTGGGTACACCTACTTTTAACTTACACAAAGAAATACTCTTATGCTCTTATGTTTGACCTTGCAACAAAATAAATTAATATATATTTTTCTACACATATAATATAATATAATATAGCCTCATCAAATAGAAACTAGCATAGCCTCAAATTCGGCGTTCGTGGCTGATGAATGCCGAAAGGTTTTCATTGTTTTCACTTATGAACTCTAATTTACACAGCCACAAAGCACTGCTGCAGAGATGCGTGTTTCAGCAATTTATTTCTTGCACAGCCGCAAACTCTTATTTCTTGCACGTTTCAGCGACTATTATTTCTTGCGCCCTTGTAAATTGCAGGACCGCGAAATAACAGTCAATGAGCTAGCCGCTCTGCCCCTCAGATTCCCATCATCGACAATCTCGTTCAAGCCGTTTAGGTTGGTCTAGAAAATGATCAAACGTGGCAATCAGCTAGCCACTATAGTAAATTTTAAATATGATCAAGTAAAAGTAAAAAATTAAACATGTAAATGGATGTCTTTATAATAGTGAGGAAATTAGTGGTTGAAATCACAACCATTGATTTATTGGGACGACTAAGAATATCCCATCAATATTTAATCTTGTCCATACAAAACTGATTAAGCACTAAAAACCTATTAAATGTGTCCATTATCAATAGGTGTACCCCTTTCGGCATAAATATATTGCCACTAACAAAAAGTATTACTTCTTTAGATTACACATCTATTGTTGTAATCTATTGTTGCACCATCTTAGCGGTTATAAAATTTGGGCAACCGGAGAGAGACATAATTGTTCCCGTCCATCTTCAGAGACTCTTCTTAAATGTGATATAATTTCATACGCTATGCCTAAATATTATGTGCTCACTGCATAATCAGGCATGCCGGAATCTTGTTTTATCTTTACAAAACATCTATGTGCCCCTGAGTAGTAATTGTATCAGTGATTCAAGACGACGTGTATCTTCTGAACTGTGGTTAAGACAGGCCGTTGCAATTCAAGTTCAAACTTCGGTGCAATTAGAGTTCTATTTGGATGGATGGTCTCCTTAACTAGCTGTGGATTGTCTCTTTAACTAGTTGTATAATAGTGGAATGATCAGAAAGTGTTATTTAAAAAGTACTTAACCAAATTTATCATAAAAATAAAATTGCTTGCTTGACATTGAAATCTACACAAAAAGTATAGAAAAGATACACAGATGTATCGGCATGATGGACACATTAACATTTGATTAATGTTATGTTTGGAAGGTGGACAAAAGCACTCAAAACTTTCACGCATTTAAGAAGACAAGAAAAACAATGCATGCCTACATGTTGAAAATATCAAATAATTAGCCCTTGTAAACTTCCACGTTTCGCATTATTCCTGAGTTTGGTTGTGTCTGTGGGATCCATCAGATTCAAGTCTCTTCCCATTGCATTCAATCGAATATGTAAGTATGCATGGAGAACCTAGCAGCTATTCTTGTCGAGAGCTAATCAGCTCAACAAGGGATATCTGTGGCAGAATGGCTGATAATTGGGTCGAGTGAAGATTGAATAGAAAACATGTTCATGTCGTCAATTGACCTTGACCGAGACCTCAAATTCTTTTTGTGTATGAAGATTTTTCTCGTCTAAGGATTGTTCCAAGAACCCATCAATGACATTGCTTGTGCCCATTCCTTAAAAATTTGTTCTCGCTGTCTCTTTTGAACAGCTGTCGTTTCCACCCCCTCATTAAATTTTGCTTGGGAGAAAGCTTGCAAACCTACAGTTGAGAGAATGATGGCCTCTGCAACTCCTAACCTACAGTTGAGACAATGATAGTGTCCAAATTGTCACAATTTATAGGTAGACCAAATTGTCACAATTTAGAGGTATGTCTACGACGACAATTGACTAAGATTGGTACCCGTCCCCCAAATTATTTCTTTGTATGCAGATTTTTCTGATCTGAGGATTGCTCCAGGGACCCATCAAGGACATTGCTTGTGTCCATTCCTTCAAAATGTGTTCTAAGTGCCTCTTTTGGATTGCTATCATTTTCATCCCAGCATTAAATTTGTAGATTATTCTTTGCGAGATGTTAGAAATTAAGAGAGATGGGAGAAAGCTTCCAAACCTGCAGTTGAGAGAATGATGGCGTCTAAACCTGCAGTTGAGAGAATGGTGGCGTCTGCATCTCTCTATGGGACGGCCTTTGGGAATATCTTGGTCACGAATAGTCCAAATTGTCACAATTTAGAGGTATGTTTAAAGTGGATATCTTCTTTTATATACATATTAAAAATACCAATGCAAAAAAAACAAAATCGTGGGCCTCACAATGACAAGAAAATCCTCTGTGATATGAAGCAAATGAATGGAAACCATTATAGCTTAGCGTTGTTCTATATTTCTTTTTTTTCCCATAGAAAAAAGCGTAACTATATTCATCCGAAGAGAACCAAATTACATTTTGTAGGTGCTTTAAGCACAGCCCAAACATGGGAAAAAAGAGATCATAAAATAAAAGCAAGAAAGGCCAACGATCTAGCTGATAAGCCACAGAAAAGTATACAAAAAAAGAGTTGAGAAACACCCTTGAAGGAAACAATATATGACCACAGAACACCCCCAAAGTGCCACCATAGAGAAGCACACCGGAAGAGCAGTCTCAAACAAATGACCCTAGAGACAATATGGACTAGGTCAGAGTGGTACAAAGCTCCCACATCCATAGAGTATACATCAAACCCTGAACAAACCAACACTGGTGACTAGATGGACCAGGTTAGAGTGGTATGAAGCTCCCCTTTCATCTTGGCATACATCAAACTATGAACATATCAACACAACCAGAGAGAGGAACTACAGCCTGGTGTGAGAAAACCCCCAACCTGTCGAGAGCGGTTAGAAATATGAACCCCAAAGTAAACCCAAATGCAAGACGGACCAGGTCAGAGTGGCATACATATCTCTCTAAAAAGAGAGGATCCAAAGCTCCAAACCCCAGCTACAAAAGATCTGAAACTCGGCACCAGAAAAAATGCAACCAAACCCACAGAGAAAAGGGTATGCATCTGACCCTGAACAAACCTGAAACTTTAGAGGGAGAACAAGGAAGCATCAAGAAAACCTGCCAAAGGAGATGTTCACCCATAGAGAGAATCAACGGCGTAAAGTGGTCGCATAGCAAAAGATCCACATGGAAAAAGATTGTCAACAACCCCGGATCAACACGAGACCTATCAATCTGTGATAACACAAGATCGGTCAGACGCTATGAGTTAGATCAACATATGAAGCCACCTCGCAGCATCAAAAGAACAAAAAACATGTCCACCAACAAAATATCCTGCCTCATCCAGAACCAAGTGCCCAATCCACACCAAAGGAAGCCATAGATCGGTCATTGAGGAAGTAAGAAACCACCTAGTTGAATAGGATTCGCCCACAGAAAACCTAATCCGAGCAGAAGAGACACATTCTGAGTGTTCCAATGGAGACACGAACACCGCAACCACCAGAATAGTCGCACCAACGATCAACAATCCCACACCCTTCACTAAAAAACGTCACTGGAGAGAGAAAACCACCTCCAGAGGAAAGTACAGGAGAAGAGGAACCCGCATCAACTGCGCCTGAAGCCATCGAGAAAAATCTCAGAGATGTGTGAGTCTACGGCTTGGGTTTCCCCTAGTTGCATACCGTTCTTTCATGACTTCGATCACCTATCAAAATTTTATGTCCCTTCTGTACCATATCTCTTATTTCCCTATATTTACATTAATTAATATCCAAGCCTCTGGATACTAAGTGTTTTATTCAGGAACTTCACCAAATATTGACACAATGAAAGTACCAAAATTTCATATTATTGTGTGTTGAATCTATAAGATAATTAATATATTGACTAACATATCCCTAAAAGGGTTGAATAATTTTTAAGATATATTGTTGATCTCCAAAAGTAACCTTTTTATTCATCTTGGAGGAAGTTGTTGTCTTCTTTAAATCCTCAATGATTTTTCCATTGTTGCCACCACTCATATCTAACTTTGTCTTGCAATCTTCACCTCACCAAAACTGGGTATTCTTCTGCTTTGGCTTTCATGGTAGCCAAGACTTGATTTTGATTAACTAACTCTGTCACTAAATTTTTGTTGATAAATATCTATGTCCATGGAGTGCAATCCTGTGGAAATCAAAGATTACAACAGTTCCATGTACTATATTTCCAATATCATTATGTTCTTTTGTCCAATGAAAATTTTACTTGTTGTGACGTATGAATTTATAAATATTTCTTACAGAAAGATCGAATTTCATGCTATAGATTATGAACAAGAGCCCAATGATGTAGAAAACTTTGAAGTACATGGTAGTACCTTTAAAATGAGAGAGATCCTTTCAAATTTTGTGCTCGCAACCATAAGAATACAATGACATAGGCCTATGAATAACTTGACCATGAAAGCTCTTTCTCTACGCTAAATGGATCTTGAAGAGTTGTAGACTAAAGGCGTTGTCTTTGAGCATAGAAGAAGTCGAGTAAGCAACTTCAAATATATTACAGGTATTGCTTATGGCTTAATGTTTTTATTGTATGTGATATATTAATTTTTTTGTGCAGTGATAGTGGTGGGGAGGGTGGATGAGGAGGTGGCCAAGTAGTGAGACATGGAGAGGTGGGCTCTACGAAGTTCGTCTTTGCTTCGCATGCAATTAATGAAGGTGGCTAAGTGGTTAACCATATGAATCGTGGTGTAATGGGCACTGACATCTCTAACAGACAAGTTGGTGGCTCGGAAGCGGTGAGGGGGTCATCTTCGACTGCACCATTTTTCCTAGACTGCACCAAAACCTAGATTTCCCCAAAAAAAACCTCGACTGCACCATTGTTGTGTCAGAGTGAGCCAAAATGGCCACTCAGAAATTTGTTATTTTTAATTTATTTTTCAAATAGAACAATTCTGAAAAGATATTACTTACACTAGGCGATTAAAGTCCCATCAAATACCTTTCAACCAATAAAATAATTTGATTCATAAAATTCAATAAATATCGGAAATAATTTTGATTTACAAAATAAATCAAGTTTAAAATAATTCGATTCATAAAATTCAATAAATATTAGAAATAATTTTGTTTACAAAATAAATCAGGTTAATACGAATAATACCCAACTCTGTAAATAACACACCGAAATTGACCTATTAATATCCTAAAATGCACCAACTAATAAGCGGTCAACGATAGTTGACCGTTGGGTGAAAGCTATAGTCCCTCGTCAGAGGCAAGGAGTAATAAGCAAGAGAATTGCAAGGGAGCTTAATTATTCTATTCGATTATTGAAACGTCCATGGAACAAATTGGTGGTTTATATAGAATTATTGCCAAATTTAAATATAAATGCATAATAATACACTAATACTTACAAATATGAATGAGTGTGAAGTGTTTCATAATCTAAACAAGAGTTGCGAGCAACTTAGTCTCTATTGTTTGAATATTGTTTGAATGAGCAAATTGAAATAAATAGCTAATGTGATTCAAACTAATTTATGTATGTGCCATATAACCAATCTTGGAAGTGCTTCCAAAATCAATCTCGATTTACAACATGAATAAATACCAAAGTAGAATAACATGAACCGCATGAGAAAACTAACTTTCATTCTATGTTCATTTCAATTCAAAGCTAGTAAACTTCCAACAACTACTACCATTTATTGTGTGTATTGATGTTCCTCTAAGATGATACTCTAGTTCAGACTTTCTACAAACAAATT
The DNA here is from genome assembly GCA_032191745.1 of Picea mariana. Classification (NCBI taxonomy): domain Eukaryota; kingdom Viridiplantae; phylum Streptophyta; class Pinopsida; order Pinales; family Pinaceae; genus Picea; species Picea mariana. The sequence goes on along the minus strand of JASDQU010739005.1, from coordinate 383,392 downwards.
AGGTTCAAATCAAAAACATTCTACTCAACTTTTACTTGGATAACATAACATTTGTCGTGTTGGAATTACAAATCTAATAATAAAGATGTCAAGTATTGGATATTATAATCATTTTCTAGTTTTAGTTATACCATAAGTGTTGAATGTCTATAGAGATGTTTTCCTACAAACAAAACTCTCTTTACATGGTTGATAACAAACACAATAACAATGGAAAATGGAAAATTTTCCATGTATATGTAATGGTTTTCATGATTTATTTCATACTATACACAAATTTAAACATAAGTACTCACACCCTAGCTTGACAATAGGATAGATTGATGTATTGGGAGCCAATAATGTAAAGCTTTCTATGATACATATCTATCTAATGCAATTTTAACTTCATTTGTATATTGAGCATCAATTAGATGAGATGACATGAGCTCACGAATACAAGCAGTCAGCTTGCAAATCAAAATTTCCTTAACCTGCACATCTTGATAAAAAAAATCACCTTTTGGGATATTTTTGAATTTATAAACTTGCAACATATGAGAGATATGTTAGAAGGGATCAGTTGTATGCACAAGGTAGAAGCATAAAGACTTACATCAGAAAAATTCAACACATCGGTGCTTCATGATACCATGCATAACAAATAGAAGCAATATATAGACTCTTAGCCATTTTTCATACAAGGACAGAATGTCTCAAGTGTCTTATATGTTGCAATATGATTAAAAAAAAAAAAAAAAACCAAAGGCATTGTCAATNGAATAAGAACTTTGATTTCTTGACATTAAGAGCAATGTCTATAAATAGTGTAATATTTATAAATATCAGATACACAACTTAATGCAAAAAAAAGTATTCAACATGTTCAACCAATACAGGAAGAAAAATATATTGCTTTTTTTTTTCCAAGTAACATATGCTAGGGAAAACTCTCATGCGCTTCCCCTCATTCTGAGGATGGTACCCAATGTAAACCCTATATTCTTCAAGGCACGAGGCCAGTCAACAATTCATGTATATATTATATAAAACTCATCAACAATTTGATAACTAAGAGAAAATATGTCAAAAAGTGGGATTTCAACCTGATTGGAGAGGGTCACAACTTTTCAGCACAACCACTCAAGATACACCCATTGGACTAGGAAAGAATATTATTTTCTAATGAAATGGAATAATCAAATGACATGAGTAAAAACATAAATATCAAAAGTGAAGAACAATGTATTGTTAATCAACCAAGCTAACAACCTTGACCTAGACACATACCTTTGTTTCATTGGCAATTGAGCATTATAAACACTAATCCATTGTGTAGTAGTCATACCAAGGTGAACCTTCTTCTTAGGTTATGTTGACGAGCGAAATTGACAGCTCGTCAACTGAAGGAGTGAATCCAGCCCGGGGTTGTCTAATTAACCCAAGCCGTTTGGATTAATCTACTCCGACGGGTTTAGCGGCTTTGTTGGCCGATCTAAGTCCTAAAGAAAGAAAAAAACAAAACTAAAGAAAATAAAATAACTTAACTCGTTGAAAATTATATACAGATCTAATATATTTTTACAGTTTACTAAATAATGTTTATAACATAAATATACTTATTGTATGTATAATATATACAAATGACTTTATTTCTAATATATGTATAACATTTACAGAATGCAAATTTTAATCTAAATCTGCGAAAATTGAATATGGATTGATTTATTAAACAACAACAAAGCTATCACTCAATCTTTTTGATTTATAATTTTTTTTATAATGTTTATAAACAAGAAATGAAAAATCAAACTGTCTAGTTGAAAACAGAGATAACAAATAGTAGAATATGTTTAGACTGCAGGAAATTTTTGTATTAAACTAATGAAATAAAACTCACAAACTAACATGTAATCGCATCTCATATTCATCCTGTGTATAGCATTCAATCTTGTTGTTTGATGAGGCAAACCTACAATAGGTCCTACAAATGCTTCTTGTAAACATGAAGCAGTAGTGATTGAATCTGAATGATAGAACATAAAAGAGATATAGTAAAAGCAATTTTATAATTTCACAAGTAGCCACATTGAGATAGATCCTGCTGTGAAAACTTGTGTATAAATGTTCAACGAATGATGAAGATAAATCTCCTAATCTCAAGTTTGAACAGAATAATTACTATATGTTAATTATTGGACATAAAATATGGATATCATATAAATTTTATCATATCAATCTGCAATAAACCACGATAGCTAAAGCAATCACGATCTAACTACAAATAGAAATAATCATAACTTGAATAAAAACACGATATAGAGAAGCTAAAGATGTGCAAATATCATATTGCATTCAAGTCTGTAAATCATAAAACCATAGTTTTTGCCCCAGGCCGAGATGATCTCAAGTTTACAAAACAACATACTTATATAGGTTACAGGAACAAAACGTTTCCTATTGATAACATCCAATCTGTTCCAAAAAATGTGAGGGATGCAACCTCCCAGATTCTATTTGATACCAAAAACTGACAGCCTAATCTATTAACTAAAAACATAAAGATAGTATGGTTGAGAGATGCCAATAGTGCTTCAAATCTCCTTAGAAATCATAGGTTCCTGAAAACAAATAAAAATAAAATATTTTAGATGTATTTTTAGTTATCAAACAGTGATTCGAATTTTTCTAACTAGCTACATAATCTCACGATTCTGTAGCTAGTTATAATTATAACTAGAATCATATTTTATTCAATCAATCAAAACCAACTAAAAACTAATCTGTGCAAACAAATCGTGTATCCTAAATTGAGAAAGACAGAATCATATTAAACTTTTAAAGGGATCATACCTCAAATTAAGGGATTCAAACTAATCAAGCAATCTTTGAATTTACTATTGTAGTCGTTGCTTCCACGTTCTTAAAAACAACAGACCATGTTGTTTTTTGGCGTTTGTCTTTGGTTTGAGCTACGGATTGGAGTTTTCTATTCTCCTTTGTAAGCGAATCCACCTGGTCTTTCAAATTTTTAATTTGAGACTGTAGTAAAGGCACATCCTTGTAATACCTGTCGATCCAGGATCGACATTCATTACAGTGCGGTTGTAGAGACTGTATATTGGTAGTATTAACAACTGGAGAATCATCCATTCGACATGTAGGTTCATCACAGAGTTTGATTCTAGGAAAGTCGGGATTGTCCTTTAGACATGGTGGTAAGTTGGTGACATAATCGTAGGTTCTGTCAGGACAAAGTCCATAGGAGTATGGATACTCTTCGGCCAAGAACCTTTCAATTTCCGAATCAGAATCCTCACTTACCACAATTGTGTTTTGGTCTGCACAGGGCTTGGGTTTATTTCAAGCACATCGTGAAACCCAACGAGCGGCCTTTTTATTCTTATAATTGACATCGAAGCTACCTTTAAACTTTTTCCCTGTGGATTTTTTAACAGTCTTAACACAACCCTTAGGATGCAGATCCGGTTGAGTGTCGGGTTGGGTAGAATCAGGGTAGGTCAAGGGTTCCAAATTAGAGATAGAATCACAGGGCATGAGCGAAGGAGGAGAGATGGTAGGTTTCACGAGGGTTTTTGTGATGACAGGTTTGTCAACCTGTCCCAACTCACTACTACCAAAACCATTTCATAACAGAAAAGCATCCCAACAATAATTGTTTAATTTCAACTGATGTATAATGATAATCTTGATTAAACAATGGTGGAACAAACTAGAATTAGACTTCTGCCTCTTAAACCGCTTTCCCATCTTGTATAGACTTCGAAGGAGGAAATAGGGCATGTTCAGGGGGAAATCGATAAAACTCATAAGCAATCACAAGTGATACAAGAAAACCAACCCTAATCTCCCTTCACAGGTAATGAAATGTTTCACAATAGCTAACAGATCGTGCCATCTAGGTTTTAAAGCTGAGACAGGCATACCTCGGTTGCAACTGGTAATTATCCTTGAGGTGAACAACAAATGTCAACAATGACCAGGTAACCTCTTCAACCTTTGAGTTTTTGAACCACTTTTTCCCCACAGCTGGTAAACCGGTAGCTTGGCTTATAAAATCTTTATTTACCTCAAGCTGGACGTCTCCTATTTTTTCTCTGCAACCGTCGAATGTCAATGCGAATTCTTGAGCAACTCTTAGATTAAAACCCTCGAACTTTTCAATAAACACATGCCAGTCGTTCCTTTCTAAGTCATCTTTGGCATTGTCAAATGATAACAAGGTCTAGATTCCATTGGGCTCAATCCTCACCACAGGAGCCATGGCTAACAGAAAGTAATCAACACGGGAATCAGAGGTAGGGTTTGATAGAAAAAACACAGAGCCATAGCCCCGAGTTTCCTCAATGCAATGCAAAGACAGTTCGAAATGGTAGGCAGGAGAATTAATTACCATGCGTGTGAAAGAGGTCGTGTAGACCGAGGCCATGCAAAGCTATAATACCATGCTGTACTTAAAATGACACCTTGGCATATGAGTGCGTGTAAGGATGTAAATACTTGAAAACCATAGAACGCACATTCATGACTTGATTACAAAGTAAATGTATCAATTAAACATTGAATAATTAACAATTTTTATGAATTAAAAACCCCATTGATATTAATCAAATATAAATGAGTGGAGGTCTTTCACTTATGTAACCAAGGCACGTTTAAGACCAAGGGGTTATAAACAAGGAAAACAATCATGTTGATAGCAAGAGATGACAATTCGATAATAGACCATATGAATAGTTTTCTTTTGATAAAAAATCGAAACAAAGTGTGAATTCCAGCTGTGAGATTTCATGCTTACAGTCATGAAAAAAAAAATGGAAAGGAAGGTATGTAAAAAGCAACAAGTGATAAGTGTCGTTGCTCATGACGGGTAATGCAAATTTAGAGACCCTGTGTAGGCAGCTTATAAAAAATAGAAATTACATTATTGCTGCCAACAATGGCGACACGCTGGGAGAAGCAGTTATCTCTGCCAAATGAACGAGTTCAGATTAGGATAATCAGAAAAAACTTCGAATCGAAAACAACTAGAAAGTTGTCTGAACATCATTATCAATTATAAAGTATTCCACTTTCAGATTACTGTTATTTTAAAGACGAAAACTAACAACAATCTTAACATAAGAGAGTCACGATATTAAAGCTAAAATCTTCAATACTGTTGATAGATCTGTTGCTGCCAGCAGGCGTCCATAGCCTCGACAGGGATGTCATTTAACCCACTCTGATATATGTACCCTGCCAAGAGGTTCCATATCAGAACGAAGGATATTTAAGGTCAAAAAGAATCCATATCTGAGAATTTTCATATACCTGACATCGCTTCGCTACCAATGGGCCTGTTCAGTACCCCGATGAAGTTATCTTGGCGTCATGCATGCATATACTCGCTGCCAATAGACCTGTTCAGTATCCCGGTGGGTTTACAAGCACTTCCCACAGCTCTCTGAAGGTTTATTTATTTTTAAAGATATTTAATAGAGTGAGGTGACGCTGAAAATCCTGGTTTTTGGACATATCTTGGTAAATTACAGACCTTGAAGAAAAATTTTAGCTGTCCTTCATTAAGATCTAGAGATAGTTTGTTAATAAGCCGACTTTCAAGAGCAGGGAGACATCTCTGAGTTGTTCTCCTAAGGAACAGGGACAGTGTAAAAAGAATTTTTATGGATGATCATGAGTAACTTTAGTTACAGATTGAAATCGAGAAACGCTTTTCAAATAACAAGTTATMTTTAACATGGCTGCAAACTTCAGAAAAATATCATAATTGATGCTTAAACAACCTTCAGTAGTCATTTTTAGAGGGGAAATTTTTCTGTTCTCTTTGTCTGAACTAGCCCATGGTGCAAGCATGTGTGTCTCAAAAAGAAAAACTGATAAGCATAAAGGAAAAATCAAAACAAACCAGCAAAGAAAAACAAAAAGCAAGCAAAACAAAAATATTTACACAGTGTACATGGGAGTGTCATCAGGTGAAGTACCTTTTTAGAGCTTGGCCATTCACCGGATAGGTGTCTGGCTGTCCCTCTAAATTCTGTAATCGGAAGGAACTGGGACCCGATTTCTCAGCAATTAAGAATGGTCCTAGCCACAAGTTCTGAAACTTTGTATGCTCTCCTTTTCCCTCATGCGGTTTGTCCCATTTTAGG
>JASDQU010739005.1:299479-369458 GCA_032191745.1 Picea mariana | reverse complement strand
TTTAACATGGCTGCAAACTTCAGAAAAATATCATAATTGATGCTTAAACAACCTTCAGTAGTCATTTTTAGAGGGGAAATTTTTCTGTTCTCTTTGTCTGAACTAGCCCATGGTGCAAGCATGTGTGTCTCAAAAAGAAAAACTGATAAGCATAAAGGAAAAATCAAAACAAACCAGCAAAGAAAAACAAAAAGCAAGCAAAACAAAAATATTTACACAGTGTACATGGGAGTGTCATCAGGTGAAGTACCTTTTTAGAGCTTGGCCATTCACCGGATAGGTGTCTGGCTGTCCCTCTAAATTCTGTAATCGGAAGGAACTGGGACCCGATTTCTCAGCAATTAAGAATGGTCCTAGCCACAAGTTCTGAAACTTTGTATGCTCTCCTTTTCCCTCATGCGGTTTGTCCCATTTTAGGACAAGGTCACCTACCTCAAAATTTCTGTCAGAGGCAGAATTGGAATCAAACCAGCTTTTAACAATGAGTTGATGTTGATCCAATTTCCGTTTCGCTTGAGCCCTCACTTCTTCTAATTTTAACAAAGCGTTAATTCAATTCTCCAAAGGGGGACAGTCCTCTTCTTGTACTTTCTATGATAGTTGCAGAGAGGGAAGGAGGACATGTGGTGGAAGAATTGTCTCTCTGCCGTAAACGAGAAAGAAATGTGAGTTACCCACAGTAGTTTTAGGAGTTACCCTATCATCCCAGATTGCATTTAACAGTGCATTATGCCAATTTTTTATGGTTTTCAGAGACTGTTCTCTTGATGATTTTGATCAGATTTTTATTAGTCGATTCTGCCAAACTATTGCCTTGGGGATAATAGTTGGTAGAATACTTTAATTTAATTCATTTTTCTAGAGTGAAATCACTCATCTCAAGAGACGAAAAATAAGAAGCATTATCAAATACCAAGCATTCAGGGATACCGAAACGAGTAATAATATTCGAATTCAAAAAATATATTACCTGGCTGGTATTTACAGCTTTCAATGGGGCAGTCTCGGACCACCTGGTGAAGTAATTTGTGGTTGTTATGATATACTTATGTTGTTGTGAGGATGGTGGATTGATTGGGCCTATAATATCTAGACCCCACTGCTGAAAAGGGGAGTCTACTGAAACTGGTTGCAGAGGGAAGGCTGGTTTCTGTATCCGTCTAGATGTTTTTTAACAAATTACACACTTGTGACACAAAGCATGAGCGTCTTTAAAAAGGGTAGGCCAGTAATAACCTGCTCTTAATACTTTATGGGCAGTGGTATCTCCACCAAAGTGCCCACCAGCTTCTCCTGCGTGCAATTCCAATAAGACTTGTTATGCTTCATCTTTCTCAAAACAGCGCATTAGTACACCATCAAAATTTTGACGAAACAGAATACCATTAATCAACTGAAAAGAAGCAGATTTTAATCTTAGTGCTCTCCTTTTAGTGGGATCAAGGTGACGGGGAGCTGATCCATGTTCAAGACAAAATTTATATCATCATTTAGGGACTAATAGGGTTTTGTGCACAGCAGATTTGATTTTGATAGTGTTGTCTTGGATTTAACATATCATTTTCCTCTTGTTGTCCTGCACCTGAATCAGCAACCAATTTGCATAACCCTTGGTCTCTTACTATTTGTGCTGGGGTGATTTCTATGTCATACTCTTGCAAGGATGTGACCCAGTTTGCCCTTTTTTCACCTAGTTCTTTCTGTACTAACAGATTTCTGACAGCCAGGTAAGGGACAATGATTTTCATCCTAGATTTCAAAAGATAAGATCGGAAGTGCTTTACTGCTTTGAAAATAGCATAGGCTTACTGATCTACTGCTAGGTAATTAAGTTCTACCCCTTTGAAGGCTGAGCTCATAAAGGCAATTGGGACTTCGTTGTTTTCAGCATTATTTTGAGTTAGGACAGCGGCGTATGAACGGTCAGAAGCAAACGTGTAGAGGGTGAAGTCTTGCGAAAAGTCAAGGCCCATTAGAGAAGGAGCGTCTATTATGGCCTTTTTTATTGAATTAAAAGTCTGGCTTTCTAAAGGTCCCCAATGGTATTGTACCTCCTTTTTGATTAGATTTTGTAATGGTCTCACCATTTCTAAAAAGCTGGGGACGAATCTCCTAACAAATTTTATCTTGCCTAAGAAAGATTGCATAGAATTTTTGGACGAGGGAGGAGGGAGTTTCAAAATGACTTGAGTTCTTTCAGGGTCGATAATCATCCTTTCGCTTGATACAATGAATCCTAGGAGTTTACCTTATTCTACTGTGAAAATAGATTTTTTAGGATTCAAAGAAATGTCGTACTTACGACATCGTTGTAGAACGGATCTTAAATGAGCTAGATGATCTTCTTTGTTTTTCGAGAAGACAGTAACTTCATCCAGGTAAACTATGACAAATTGATTGATTAATCCTCGAAAAGCGATGTCCAATGCTCTCTGGAAAGTGGCACCGACATTTCTGAGTCCAAAGGGCATCTTTCTATAAGCGTAGGTGCCCCACGGAGTGCGAAAGGTGGTTTTGAGTTGGTCTAGAGGGGACATCAGGACTTGGTTATACCCTGAAAAGCCATCCAACAAGGATAATCTTTCAAAACCAGATACATGTTGAAGGATCTGTTCCATGGGAGGGACAGGGTAGTTGTCTTTATCAGACGCTCGATTAAGATTTCGGAAATCGACACATAGTCAGATTTCACCACTCTTCTTTTGGACAGGGACAAGATTAGAGACCCATTGTGTGTGCCTGACTGGGAAGATTATCTTAGCATTCAGGAGTTTGTTTAATTCCTTCTTGACAGTTGGTTCGAGTTTTGGGTGCATTTTCCTTAACTTTTGTTGAAAAGGTTGGGTTTGGGGTTTCATAGGAATAACGTGTTGTATGACGTTAGGATCAAAGGTTTCTAGGTCGTCATACGTCCAAGAAAAAACATCTTTGAATTCCTTAAACAATTTAATAAATGTTGCTTTTTCTTGCTCAGAACACCCCACCCCTAAATTAATGCACTGTGGGTTGTCTTCAGTACCCAAATTTACTTTTTCATGCGTCAAAGAGGAACTATTCGTTTTACAGTTCATTGATTTCTTGAACTTGTCGTGAAGATCATAAAAAATTTCTAATCTAACTACAGATTTTGGGATAGATTTTACCATGTCTGATGAAGCTTCTGGAGATCTTGGATCTGGTATTATTGTAAAGTCATGAAGATTTTCGTCATGAGTACCTTCGTCGATCACCGCACCCTGGAAAGTTTCTTCCATATGCAGAAAACTTATAATATGTTAATCGTCATCGAAGACTTTCCAATTCGTGATGTTGTCTGGGACGGACGGTCTGAACAATAGTTCGATGGAGAATGCATTCGGAGATAAGCTTTCTGCAGGGAAAAGTTTTGAAGCTACGTTAGCTAACAAATCAGCTTTCGAATTATTCAATCTAGGAATAGAATTTATGTTAAATGTGACAAACTTATTCATCAAATTCCATACCTCAGTTTGGTAGCTTTTAAGGTGTGGAGATAAACAGTGGATAGAATTTTTTACCTGTCTAACTACTATTTATAAATCACCAAAGACAGTTAAATTTTGAACGTTCATATCTAATGTTTTTCTGAGGCCTTGCAATAGTGCCTCATATTCTGTTGTGTTGTTTGTACATTTGAATTCTAACCTGTAAGCAATCAGGGTCTTGTTACCTGCTGGATCAATGATCACGTAGCCTGCACCAGCTCCTTCCTTGGATTTTGACCCATCAAAGTAAAGAGACCATATTTGATTGTTGTCGGTTGCATGTGACCACTGGGCAGAAGCTGTTGGCTGTGTATATGTCAAAATTTCAGACTGTTGTTATGGGTTAGTGATAGTGGAAGTTTCGGCCATGAAATTACCGAAAAAAATATCCATCCCCTATATTTCGGGCGAATCGACAGAAGGAGTGAATGGTTCATTGGGATCATTTAAATTAGTCACTGTGAACTTTAGATAATGTTCACGATTTACCTTGATTCTGTTGGGCTTTCCACTCTCGGGTAGACACAAGTGAGACCAATCCATCACAAAATAGTCGTGTAGCTGTTCTGACCAGTCTCTGCTTAAAAAAAAACCATAAACTTCTGGGATATCTACAACAATAATATCAATCACTTGATGAACTTTAGGGTTAGATGACAATCTTATAAGCACATTTCTCAATTCGCCTATAACTTTAACACTAGTTCAATCAAGCTGGATAATCTTCAAGGTGGATGGTTGAACTTTGGCATTAATCTTTTGACAAACAGACCAAGGCATTATGTTAGATGACACTCCCGAATCTACCATGCATTTATGCACATTCCTATTGAAAATTTCAAAAGCTAACAAAACTGGAGGGACATTTCTGCGAGTACTAATAGTGGAAGCTTGTTGATTTTTACTCGTGGCCTCTAAAACTGATTTATCTACATTTGTTACATTATTTACAGGAAGGTCTCTTTTTTTGTGAGGATCGGAAGTAGTTTTGGCGGAGGCCTTCTGAGGAACTTTGGGGTTGTTCTGAACACCTTTGTTACTACTTGGATTGCCATTTTTGTTGTTCTTTGCAATATTTTGTAGCATTTTTTGTAGAAGAAAAGGGAATTTTAATAATTCATAAACAGAAATGTTAGCCCTAAGATTTTTTAGATATTCAACCAAATCATAATCTAAACTTGGGTTTACTAAATTATGTTTAGTCTCAATAGATTTAGACCATTTTGGAGGCAAAATCGTAATGATTTCAGAGGAAGGTTGATTTGTTGTCTTGCTCCTAGTATTGTAAGGATGCACTGTTTCGAAATTAGTTTGAAAAATGCTATCCGAAAAATGTCCAAAAATGTTCAGAGAAAATTCATCTTCTTCTACTGTCTCTTGTTCAACTATTTCTTCAGGAATTTTGGGAGGCACCAAGTTATCGTGTGCTTCTAGAATCGTTTGAATAGCAAATTGCGGGCTTTCTATATTTAGGCCTTCAGTATTTGAATTAGGTTGGTTGGTGAGAAAAGGCTTCCTGAAAGGGGGTTTGTAAGGCCCTTTGCTCAAAGAAGCTTCTTCAACCGTCCTTTTCAAATCTATAACTTGATTGGAAAGTTTTTGAACGACTTTCTATAAGTTTTCTAAATCTGAGCTTTCAGGATGAGCTTTGTTTTGGGAAGGCCTAGGGAGGACTTCGATTTTCTTTTTGGAAGATGAACTAGTCTCTGTCTCATTGCTAGTAGTGTCTTTTAAGCTGAGGATGTCTTTCTCAATCTGACTGGCCTCTTCAAAGGCTTCTAACAACATGGCTTTCTTGGATCTCTTTAACCAAATGGCTATGCTTTGATGTAAGGCTTTCGTATAATATGTTATAATCAGATTCTCGGCAGGCATTGAATCCGTAGGGATTCGGTTCTTTAGTGTCAAGAACCTTTGATTAAAGTCTTTGATCTTTTGTTTGGGATTCATTCTTAAACTAGAAAGCTCCATGACTAGAACTTCAGGAGACTTGTCGTCTCCAAACTTCTCAAGAAAACAGGATTCAAACTTCTCCCATGACACAATGGTGTGGGGTTGTTGGGAAAAGTACCAGGTAGAGGCATTGCCCTCAAAGGTGTAGGGAAACAATCTACAGACTATGTCTTCGTGCTCGACACTATGGAGTCTAATGAATGACATAAACTTTTTGATGTTATCTTCGGCGATCTGTTTGGAGTCCAGGTCAAATTTAGGGAGTCATTTTTTGGGTGTTTGGGTAAGGGATGTTGAGGCCTAGGTATGGCCACTGCATCTTGGTCGAGCCAGGGTCTGGTGGGATTGTTCTGGTTGGCCACAGGTGTGGGTGGTGTCGAAGGCTGGGATGAGGAACTGCTTTCGTCAGAGGATTATTCTCCAGAAGAAGAAGGAAATGAAGGAGGTGGTGATGGTGGTATACCAGATCCTCCTACTGCAGGAGTGAGGATTGGATCTGTAGGGTTTAAAGTAAGGTTAGTGCCTCCAATTTGTTCTCTAATATTAGAGAAGTCTAATGGTTGGTCCAAAGGTCAGTTTGCTTGTCTTAAATGGGTGAAGGCACTGTGCGTTCTTCTGAGAGATTAGCGAACAATCTCTTGTATGTAACCACCCATAGAATTTGGAGTTACTGGTTCAACTGTGATCCGTAGATCGTCGTTTGATGTGGTTGTTGTTTGAGGGACAATGTTGTTGTCTGAATGAATTCTAGTCACTATAGGTGAGCGGGTAGGTGGTGGAGGAGTCTTACGACCACCTCGTGCCATTAATAATTTTCAGGCCCTCCTTCTAGCGCCATTTTTTGACGAGCGAAATTGATAGCTCGTCAACTGAAGGAGTGAATCCGGCCCGGGGTTTTCTAATTAACCCAAGCCGTTTGGATTAATTCACTCTGACGGGTTTAGCGGCTCTGTTGGCCGATCTAAGTCCTAAAGAAAGCGAAAAACAAAACTAAAGAAAATAAAATAACTTAACTCGCTGAAAATTATATACATATCTAATATATATTTACAGTTTACTAAATAATGTTTATAACATAAATATACTTATTGTATGTATAATATATACAAATGGCTTTATTTCTAATATATGTATAACATTTACAGAATGCAAATTTTAATCTAAATCTGCGAAAATCGAATATGGATTGATTTATTAAACAACAGCAAAGCTATCATTCAATCTTTTTTATTTATATTTTTTTTTATAATGTTTATAAACAAGAAATGAAAAATCAAAATGTCTAATTGAAAACAGAGATAACAAATAGTAGAATATGTTTAGACTGCAGGAAATTTCTGTATTAAACTAATGAAATAAAACTCACAAACTAACCTGTAATCGCATCTCATATTCGTCATGTGTATAGCATCCAATCTTGTTGTTTGATGAGGCAAACCCACAAAAGGTCCTACAAATGCTTCTCGTAAATGTGAAGCAGTAGTGATTGAATCTGAATGATAGAACATAAAGGAGATATAGTAACAACAATTTTATAATTTCACAAGTGGCCACATTGAGATAGATCCTGGTGTGAAAACTTGTGTATAAATGTTCAACGAATGATGAAGATAAATCTCCTAATCTCAATTTTGAACAGAATAATTATTGTATGTTAATTATTGGACATAAAATATGGATATCATATAAATTTTATCATATCAATCTGCAATAAACCACGATAGCTAAACCAATCACGATCTAACTACAAATCGAAATAATCATAACTTGAATAAAAACATGATATAGATAAGCTAAAGCTGTGCAAATATCATATTGCATTCAAGTCTGTAAATCATAAATCCATAGTTTTTACCCCAGGCCGAGATGATCTCAAGTTTACAAAACAACATACTTATATAGGTTACAGGAACAAAACGTTTCCTGTTGATAACATCCAATCTGTTCCAAAAAATGTGGGGGATGCAACCTCCCAGATTCTATTTGATACCAAAAACTGGCAGCCTAATCTATTAACTAAAAACATAAAGATAGTATGGTTGAGAGATGCCAACAGTGCTTCAAATCTCCTTAGAAATCATAGGTTTCTGAAAACAAATAAAAATAAAATATTTCAGATGTATTTTGAGTTATCAAAACAAGTAATTCGAATTTTCTAACTAGCAATAGAATCTCACGATTCTGTAGCTAGTTACAATTATAACTAGAATCATATTTTATTCAATCAATCAAAACCAACTAAAAAGTAATCTGTGCAAACAAGTCATGTATCCTAAATTGAGAAAGACATAATCATATTAAACTTTTAAAGGGATTATACCTCAAATTAAGGGATTCAAACTAATCAAGCAATCTTTGAATTTACTATTGTAGTCGTTGCTTCCACGTTCTTAAAAATAACAGACCCTGTGGTTTTTTGGCGTTTTTCTTTGGTTTGAGCTACGGATTGGAGTTTGATATTCTCCTTCGTAAGTGAATCCACCTGGTCTTTCAAAGTTTTAATTCGAGACTGTAGTAAAGGCAGATCCTTGTAATACCTGTCGATCCAGGATCGACATTCATTACAATGCGGTTGTAGAGACTATATATTGGTAGTATTAATAGTTGGAGAATCATCCATTCGACATGTAGGTTCATCACAGAGTTTGATTCCAGGAAAGACGGGATTTTCCTTTAGACACGGTGGTAAGTTGGTGACATAATCGTAGGGTCTGTCAGGACAAAGTCCATATGAGTATGGATACTCTTCGGCCAAGAACCTTTCAATTTCCGAATCAGAATCCTCACTTACCACAATTGTGTTTTGGTCTGCACAGGGCTAGGGTTTATTTCGAGCACATTGTGAAACCCAACGAGCGGCCTTTTTATTCTTATAATTGACATCGACGCTGCCTTTAAACTTTTTCCCTGTGGATTTTTTAACAGTCTTAACACAACCCTTAGGATGCAGATCCGGTTGAGTGTCGAGTTGGGTAGAATCAGGGTAGGTCGAGGGTTCCAAATTAGAGATAGGATCACAGGGCATGAGCAAAGGAGGAGAGATGGTAGGTTTCACGAGGGTTTCTATGACGACAGGCTTGTCAACCTGTCCCAACTCACTACTACCAAAGCCATTTCGTAACAGAAAAGAATCCCAACAATCATTGTTTAATTTCAACTGATGTATAATGATAATCTTGATTAAACAATGGTGGAACAAACTAGAATCAGACTTCTGCCTCTTAAACCGCTTTCCCATCTTGTATAGACTTCAAAGGAGGAAATAGGGCATGTTCAGGGGGAAATCAATAAAACTCATAAGAAATCACAAGTGATACAAGAAAACCAATCCAAATCTCCCTTCACAGGTAATGAATTGTTTCACAATAGCTAACAGATCGTGCCATCTAGGTTTTAAAGCTGAGACAGGCATACCTCGATCGCAGCTGGTAATTCTCCTTGAGGTGAACAACAATGACCAGGGAACCTCTTCAACCTTTGAGTTTTTGAACCACTTTTGCCCCACATCTGGTAAGCCGGTAGCTTGGCTTATAAAATCTTCATTTACCTAAATCCGGACGTCTCCTATTTTTTCTCTGCAACTGTCGAATGTCAACGCGAATTCTTGAGCAACTCTTAGATTAAAACCTTCAAACTTTTCAATAAACACACGCCATTCGTTCCTTTCTAAGTCATCTCTGGCATTTTCAAATGATAACAAGGTCTGGATGCCATTGGGCTCAATCCTCACCATAGGAGCCATGGCTAACAGAAAGTAATCAACGCGGGAATCGGAGGTAGGGTTTGATAGAAAAAACACAGATCCATAGCCCTGAGTTTCTTCAATGCAATGCAAAGACAGTTTGAAATGGTAGGCAGGAGCGTTAATTACCATGTGTGTGAAAGAGGTCGTGTAGACCGAGATCATGCAGAGCTATAATACCACACTATACTTAAAATGACACCTTGGCATATGAGTGCGTGTAAGGATGTAAATACTTGAAAACCATAGAACACACATTCATGACTTGATTACAAAGTAAATGTATCAATTAAACATTGAATAATTAACAATTTTTATGAATCAAAAACCCCATTGATATTAATCGAACATAAATGAGTGGAGGTCTTTCACTTATGTAACCAAGGCACATTTAAGACCAAGGGGTTATAAACAAGGAAAACAATCATGTTGATAGCAAGAGACGACAATTCGATAATAGACCATATGAACAGTTTTCCTTTGAGAAAAAATCGAAACAAAGTGTGAATTCCAGCTGTGAGTTTTCATGCTTACAGTCATGAAAACAAAAATGGAAAGGAAGGTATGTAAAAAGCAATAAGTGATAAGTGTCATTGCTCATGACGGGTAATGCAAATTTAGAGACCCTATGTAGGCAGCTTATAAAAAATAGAAATTACATTATTGTTGCCAACATGTTACTCATCATCATATTCCTCCATACTCAACCTACCTCTCTTTTGACCAACTTGGTAGACAAGCTTCACCAAATTAAAAACAAGTTAGAGAGTTTCCTACTTGCAATCCAAATATAGGACTTCCTAAGAAAACTGACGATTCCTTTAGAGCTCCATCGATATTTATTAGCCTGACAAATGGATTTGGACCAATGATTCCATCAAAAATTGATAAGTATTTTGCAAAATAGGGCTCTTCATCAAACTTCAAATTCACCACATATTCCAGAAATAGTTTTAAAGTTGTGGAGCAAAGCAACACAACCTCGTTGGTGATGTGACCATTTTTTTTCTTGCAAAGTAGGAAACCCTTGTTGTCACCATGTCAATAGATCACACATATCTTTAGAAGAAAAAATTATAAAAAAAATAAAGGATACATAATCTTATGATATGATAGAAATTCCTAGAAAGCGGTGATTGCAATATAAACCTAACATCATTGTCAAAAAGACATCCTTAAAGAAGAAATATAAGTGTATAAGCCCTTGCAATGAGTGTGATAATAAGATACTTATAATGGTATACTGATTGAGATTTCAAAAAATATCAATGATAGTCAACATTTCCAAGTAAAATATCATGCCTAAATCCTTCTAGTCTTTGATCATATTCTACATGCAACCTAGTAGAGTTGTCCCTCCATGTTGTTGTTGCATAATCAACAAATCATATGCAAAATTGAGGAAACAAATGAACAAATGTTGAGTTCATATTTAATGGATGGAAATTGAAATATGTACAAAAACTCATCCAACCCAAGATCAACAAGGAAAATTTATGTTTCAATATTTGTTGTCCTTGGTGGAATAAGAAAAAAGCTTTTAGGCTTCACATTCTTGTGGACATGTGTGCATTAAAGAGAAAGTAGTAAGATCCTACAATGTATTTAGGAAATGCCACAAAAGAAAATTTCCCATTGTAAAATTTATGATACATCCATTGTGAACTCAGTGACATTAAATGGGGGCTTTAATTGTCTACACTCAAAATAGTAGAATGATGATCTATTGGCTTTTAGGTGAATTCAAAGGTTTGGAGTTTGTAAAAGTCTCGATATTCTCAATAAGCTAGACAACTTTGTCCCAGTCAAAAGTTTATAGTTTTGATATGTTTGAAAGATAATAGTTTTAGCCGAAAATTCTTTGGAAAGAGTGCAAAAAATACAAAGTTGACAATTCTATATCTATGCAAAAAAATGGTTAGAGAATCATATCAATGATATGGAAGTAATTGAGTGCTCATAATAATAAATGTTATTGATGCTTGATACAATTTTTTCTAGGCTCTCACTAGATTTTCTTCTACAAGTGGAAGAATTAGGTCTCTGACCTTGATTGCACCAATGAGAAAAATCCAAAAACAGGGGTAGAAATGATAACTTAAGGGAGTTGTAAATTTTTTCTTCAAGCTCAAAATTGAGCGTGGGTACAGTCATTGGAAAGCTAACCCAAAGAATAATTGATCTAAGGATTCAATTTTTATAAAGGTGATCTTGGTTGTCCCGTAAAACTAGTAGAACAAAGCCTATATGCTTGATTGGACGAAATGATTATCTTGGTGCATATCTACAAAGTGCCTTGAACTTGGAGTAAGGGTTGTGTGATGGAACAAGGTGTATAACAAGGTGTGGATATGCCTAGAAAGGATTGTATGTCCCATGTAATGGAACATCTAGGGAATGATTTTAACTTATTCAAATAAGCAAGTTAATTTTCATTAGAAAAGGGAATGACCTATAAATGTGATTTAAGGATGTTCATACCTTAGCCATAGTGAATATGATGCATTGAACATAATCAAAATTTATAATTTAATTGCAAAGAATAAATGGAAGAAGAGTTGTGGTGTTGTTTGTGGCTAAATTGTTATTGTGTACAATAAGAGAATGGCTTGTAGAGGTATATAAGATACAAGTTTATAGTGAATGACATCCTGATTCATAAAAGAAGGGTGTTAGTCATAAAATCATGGGATAGAGAAATGCAACCACCAAATAAAGGTTGTAGAGTATGAAAGACATAATATTTTCATAAGAAAGGGCCCATTGGAAGGCTTGGATGGTAGAAAAAATCTACCAAGATGAAAAGGGCAATGTACCTCATGCATGAGATGGTGAACCATCTTACTGGGAAAGATATTTGTATGTTGGGAATGTTGATATTATGGTAGCTTCGAGAGGTATTAACCTCCATATGTAACCTTTGACAAGACTAGAATATTCTGGGAAGAAAGAGAAACCCTAAAACATTGGATAATAACCCTAGAAGACAAGTCGACTCAAGAGAATATTTAATATCGAGTTATTAGCCTCCAGAAAGAGAAGTCGACCTAGTGAAGTGAGATAGAGCAGTATAAATAGAGGGCGCTAGAGCTGAGTTTTCACTGTTACTCTCACAACTGCATAAGACTAGTGGTGCACAAGTTTGGAGAGGGAGTGCAACTGCAGTTGTTGCAATTGGGATTTTGGCTTTTGGTTGGACTTTCTCTCAAGGTTATGGTTTGGAATTTTTGCTTTGTCTTTGGTTATTCTTGCTTGGTGCACTAGCCTTGGAGAAAGGTGCACTATCTTGGTTGGCTATTGGTCTGCTTCTGGAATTATTTTGTATGTCAAGGTTAAGGTACTCGGGGGTGGCCTTTGTGCATATGGTTGGATGACAATATTGCTATAATGTCTATGGAAAAATGAGCACATCTCTTTATTTCTAACAGGTTATGGGCCTACACTATCTTCAGACAGTCTAACCACTAGAAGATAGATTGGGAAGTTATTTGTTAAGCTCGTTATGGCACCAGTTACAACTGCAGCTAGGTTTTATGATTATGCAGTTGCAACAAAACCTAACCCTTGTGTTTGGGCACTTATTATGAAGCATTTGACCTAATTCCTTGAGATCCTAGTGCGCCCTAGCCTAGCGCACCTCTTGGTACTCTCAGCTAGCCAAAATGTCAAGTTTGAATCTTTGGTCAAAGTTAAAGTCAAAGTTTGATTGGTCAAAGTCAAAGGTTGACTTCTGGTCAAATTGATTTTATGGTCAAAGTTGAAATTTTAGAGTTTCCAGCTTTTTCTAATCATTAAATATTATAATTGAGTTTTTAATCTCTTCTTGTCAAGATGGTATCTAGTTTCATATTGGACGACAAGTTGGACAATGCTACAAGTTTTCAAAGGTATGCACTTACATATGCTATCTAAGTTATATCATCTAGCAAAACATGAGTGTGTTTGCAGGGAAAGTACTAGAGATCTTGGCCAAGTTGTAATATTGGATTCAATGCATTCAAAAGAACAAGTGCACCCTCCATAGCAGTTGAGGCTTCAGGTTCCAGGCTTGATTAAATTGTCAAGCTTCAAATTTTTGTATATCAAGGGTGATAGTTGCTACATTAAAAATTGTGAAAGCAGCCTTTGAAAGATTCTATTATTGATAGGTGTAATGAATACTCGACTGCATATGAATATTATTGATATAGATGATTATTATATGTGTTCGCAAGTTGAACTAACATCTCCTCTATATAGATATTTCTTGTTTGTTCTTGTTGTTCTTGTTCCAGGCAGGTACCCTTGTGAAATTTGTTTGATGAACAATCCTTGCGGAAGCTGTCATATAAGAATTTTATAAAGATGTCATAATTGTCAGATGAGAAACAATCAGAACAGATAGAAACAAACTTAAAGAGACTTAGAGGAGTCAGACTCGAAGGAAGCCATAAATCAAAAGGAAACCATACCAGGGTTGTGACACTTTGTAGAAAGCAAAGAGAGATGCAACTTACAAAAGCATGGACTCTCTTAGATGGAGGGAGCTAATCACAAAATTCCAAAAGAAGAGCATACATATTGCTCATCCAGGCATGAAGTCAGGATTAGAAGGAAGCTAATCCCCAATGATATGATCCATTGAAGTAAAATCTGTAAAGACTATGAAGTATCTATCCATGTTCATCATTGGAAGTAGCAGCCATGATAAGCAACATGTGTTTAGTTTGACTCTACAAGAAGTCTTCTTCGAAAGGAAGCCTTGAATATCCTTGGTTGTCCATCTACATTTATGTTCCTATGGCAGAAGGTTGGAGCCTTTAGGAAAGAAGGGCATGTAATCTATAGAATATTCCATGGAATCCAACATTGAAAAGAAACATGAGGAAGAACATGAAGATTAAAAAAAAAAAAAAAGTCAGAACAACCAATTAAACCAGTTTGAACCCACTAGAAGTAGTCAAGTAGAAGGAATGGAAGGAAGTTGTGATGAAGAACAATGTATGTGAGAAATTGTGAAAAAGACTTAAGCATTGATAGATACAAGGCAAGACTCAGGGCTAGAGGCTTCTCCCAGTAGGAGGGAGAAGACTACGATGACAACTTGTTCTAGTAACCAGATATACCTCTACCTAAGCCATTATATCTCCTGCAGTATCCATGGGTTGGAGTTTACATCAGATGAACGTAAATGATGTTCTTCTCAATAGAGTAATTGAAGAAGAAGCGTATGTAGAGAAACCTCAAGGTTCTGAGGTACACCAGAAAGAGACTCTTGTATGCAGATGGAAGAAGAACATGTATGGATTCAAGCAAACTTGGTGCAGAGTCTCTCATGTACAATGGAAGCATGGTGAAAACTTCCTATGACAAAGGAAGTATATTGAAATGGTTGTTCAAGAGGTTCAGGATGATGGATTGCAAATCCATGGAAAACTCCCATGACGATAGATCTGACGAAGTTGAGAGGCTCTAATCTAGTAGACCTATATCTATATCGACAATTGATTGGATCATTAATGCATTTGGAGAATACTCGGTCAAATATTTGTTTTTGTGGGATGTTTAAGTTATGATATACAACTGCATGGATTTATCGATTCAGATTGGGCAGGGAATGTAGATGACAGAAGAAGTGCTACTTGGATATGTTTCAGTTTGATCTTTGGCATGATGTTAAGGGCTAGCAGGAAACATAAGTTTGTTGCACTCAGCACTGCAGAAGCATAGTATATTGTAGCTTGTGATGCTTGTACGAAATCATTGTGGCTCCGTAAGTTGGGTTTTAGATTGTCTGATCAAGTGTTGGATTCGATCGTGATATATTTTGATGATCATAGTTGTGTGAATCTTTCAGAGAACCCAGTGTTCCATGATAGGTCAAAGCTCATTGAGATCAAACATTATTTTCTTCATGATAAATTCCAGAGGGGAGAAGTGGTTCTCCAATATATCTCCACATATGAGAAGATAACATATATTTTGGTAAAGCCTATGTCCAAGATGAAAAGTGTGTGTACTTAAGGGGAAAGTTGGGGCTCATGGAGATGACTTCCTTATCGAAAAAGGAAGTGATTACTCCCAGGTTGGGAGGGAGCACTGATATGTTATTGATTTATGGACAGTCATTTTCTAGTTCAGAAAATGGTCCAGGTTGGGAAGTTCCTTTCTAGTCTGGAAAGTGGTTCGAAATTTATGACGAATAGTCATTTTCCAGTTCATAAAATGGTCTAGATCGAACAATCATTTTCATAATGAAAATGGTCTGATAGATTGTTGATGTACCATAGACAACGATTCCCCTTGTCGCTAGTGTGGGGGAATGGTCTAGGACAATCATTCTTATTAGTAGTCACTCTAAGTAGTGGTCAAGTAGAATGGTTTGCCTTGTTGGGAAGTCATTCTTTCAAAGTTCACAATTGTGAGCAATTTCAAAGAATGGTCCATTTTGGAGGTTGGTGAAGGAAAATCATTTCTATAGGAAAAGGTCTAGATAGTCATTCCCTAGGGTAGAGTCATTCTCTATTGGTTGCACTGTGATTAGTGTTGGAGGAATGGCCCAGTTAGGTGAATCGTCCAAGTTCAACAATCAGGGACATGCATTCCCTAGGGCAGACTCATTCTCTCCAAGTTGCACTATGATTAGTGCCAGAGGAATGGCCCAGTTAGGTGAATGGTCCGGGCTCAAAAATCAGGGACAATTATTCTTCTATGTTTGGGAAGAATAGTCCAGATAGCCCATGGCTGATGTTTTACTTTTTGAGGGTAGATGTTCTTCTATATCTCACAGATGTGATGGGAAGAATGGCCCAGATGACTCGGTTTGTATCATGATATTGTTATGCAGGTTGATATCAGATGATATGATTGTTGTGGAGACTATATGTCTATGGAAAGTAGTTGTGTTCTATTGTGGTGGATGTGTTCTACTAGTTGTGACTATGTGTCACTGGTTAGTAGTCGTGTGCTACTAAGTGTGGTTGTGTACCACTAGATAGTATTTTTGTACTACTATAGATAGACACAGTTGTTTTCTATTGGATGGCATTGTTATGTTTGTCATGGAGACTACCACTAGTGTTGGAGATGATTTCCAGGTAGATGGATAATCAGTGTGTTGATGGATAGTCATCCTTCCTGTGGAGGATGGTCCAGGTTGAAAGATTGTTGGTGGATATACATTCTCCCTGTGGAGAATGGTATAGGTTGACAGATTGTTGATGTACCATGGAAAACTATTCTTCGAGGATGCATGTCTAGATTAGAAGAATGGCATGTCTCCCTAAGTTCAAAGTAGTAACCAAAGTGGAGAGATTGGTACATGACAAATATTTTCCCTGAGTTCACAGTAGTGGCCGGAGGGAAAATGGTCCAGGATAGTCATTCTTCTAGGATGTATGTCTGGATTAGAAGAATAGTCCTTGTATCCCATGGTGTGGCTTCCAGCATATGTTGGAACAATTATTCTTCTAGGACATATGTCCAGATTAAAAGAATGGTTGTTGTATCACTCTGTGGATTGAGTGACTTATTCAACATCATGCCCAATTACTCAGATGGAGTATGGATTCAAGAGCTGATGTGGTTGATGCTATCAGATGATACTGATAGTGATGATGTTGCTCATGAGTTGATCTACGTGATCATGAGATAGCATGTGTGGCTATGATGATGCTACTAGTTGAATGGTTTGTTTGTTCTCAAGACCATTGCCTTTAATACCTTCCTAGCTAGGAGGGAGTGTTGATAGTATGGTAGTTGCGGGAGGTATTAACCTCCACGTGTAACATTTGACAAGACTAGAATATTCTGGGAAGCAAGAGAAACCCTAAAATGTTGGATAATAACCCTAGAAGACAATTCGGCTCAAGAGAATATTTAATATTGAGTTATTAGCCTCCAGAAAGATAATTCGGCCCAGTCAAGTGAGATAGAGTAGTATAAATAGAGGGCGCTAGAGCTCATTTGTCACTCTTACTCTCACAATTGCATAAGACTAGTGGTGTGCAAGTTGGAGAGGGAGTGCAGCTGCAGCTACTGCAACTGGGATTTTGGCTTTTGGTTGGACTTTCTCTTGGTTATGGTTTGGAATTTCTACTTGGTCTTTGGTTATTCTTGCTTAGTGCGCTAGCCTTGGAGAAATGTGCGCTACCTTGGTTGGCTATTGGTCTACTTCCAAAATTATTTTGTCTGTAAAGATTAAGGTGCTCAAGGGTGACCTTGGTTGGGTGACAATATTTCTATATTGTCTATGGAAAAACGAGCACATCTATTTATTTCTAACAGGGAAGAGTTGCAAGATATGAACCAACAACTTATGAGTAAAGAATGTGAAGTGAATAATGAACTTCAATCCACTTGGGGAGATGTTATCAAGGGAATGAGGCATTCCATCACATGGAATTTTCCTGGTGAGACATAATATGAGCCAAATTGGAGCTTGGCTTATAATTTTCCAAGGAAGGCATATAAAGTTGGATAAGGCTTAAGAGTAGCTAGAAATAAAAGAAAAGATGCATAATTCTAGAGGTAGTCAAAATATCATAAAAGTTGTAAATCTATGGGAAATGATATAACATGAAAAATTGGGCTTTTCTAGGAATGCTTTTATGTCAAAAAAAATAAATGTTAAGTTTAGATTGGCTAGAACTGCTTAAGGAAATTGGGGAAACATTTCTCAAGAAATGATAGAACGTAGAGGCAACCCAAAGCATCAAAGAAATATACTATTGATATGTATACGGTAGATCTATGGCTCATTTGTCTCACCAACACGGATGCTTTTAAACAATATAAAAAATGAATCTGTAATATACCAGATATAAAATGTATGCAGAACTGAAATAAAATGTTTGTAATGGTAGAATAACAACAATATAACCAGAACATTCACCACAATAACACTGAAATGATAGAAGAATAACAATAGAAATAACACTTTGAATCTGAAAGCAATGTTCACGGGCCTCTTCGAGGGGGCAACCTCCAGTTGAGCGGAGCTCTATTATAATAATATCTAAGCTAGGGTTCTCATACCCTCGACTCTTATTTATACTAAAAAGAAGCATCTAGAGGAAGATCCTTCTAGAAGCGGAAGCTTCTATTAGGTCTTCTTACATCCGCCTTATTCTATTTTATTGAAAGGCCTTATTAATATTGACTTTTATTACATCCAAATATATTGTTCTACCTATGTGCGGGTTAGGACCCTCACATGTCCGCCCCCTTAAAAACAACCTTGCCCTCAAGGCTTGAGATGAGGAAATTGCTGCAGAATGGTAGTTGGTTCCCAAGTGGCGTCTGTTGGAGTTGTATATTTCCACTGTACTAGCACTTCCTTGATGGTTCTCTGACGTAGGTGACGCTCATGCTGGTCCAAAACTGCTTCTGGCTGTAGCCAAATGGATCCTTCTTCAACTAACTTTGGAAGGTTGGTTTGAATTTGGCACTTAGATCCAATCACCCTCTTTAAACATGAAACATGAAAAACAGGATGTAGCTTCGAATTGTTGGGCAAAATTAACTGATAGGTGAATTGTCCCACACGCTTGAGTATGGTATAAGGACCAAAAAATTTGGGTGCTAGCTTCTAACAATGCTTGGCCTTGAGGGAAGTTTGCTTATAAGGTTGCAGTCGAAGAAACACCTGATCCCCTTCTGCAAATTGACGTTCAGAGCGACCTTGATCTGCTTGTTGCTTCATGTGATTCTATGCCATGACCAAATTCTCTTTGAGGGTAGGGAGAATAGCCTCTCGAGTTGTAAGTGTTAGTTCAACCGCCTGGACCTTCAAGGCACACAGTAAGAATGAGAGAACTGAAGGTGGCTTATGTCCATACACCGCTTCAAAAGGAATCATGTGTGTAGCTGTATGGTATGAAGTGTTGTACCACCATTCAGCTAGGGGTAACCATTGAGCCCACTGATTTTTCTTTTCCGAGGCAAAACACCTCAAATATGTTTCCAAACACTTGTTGACAACTTCCATTTGGCCATCAGTCTGGGGATGATAAGTTGTGCTGAGATGCAATTCGGTGCCTTGTATCTTGAACAGTTCTTGCCAAAAATTGCTTGTGAAAGTTGGGTTGCGATCAAAAGCAATTGAGTGCGGCATGCCATGAAGCTTGAAGACCTGATCCATGAAGATTTGAGCCACCATGGATGTTGTAAATGGGTGTTGAAGGGCGCAGAAATGATCATACTTGGAAAGGCGATCAACAACCACCATGATGACGGATTTATTTCCAGATTTGGGTAAGCCGGTAATAAAACCCATAGAGATATCCTTCCAAATAGCAAGTGGAATCAGGAGCAGTTGTAGTGTGCCCAGCGATTTGACTGTTTCTCCCTTGTTGCGCTGACACACATCACATTCAGCTACAAAATTACAAATGTCCTGTTTCATACCTTCTCAGGAAAAAGAACGTTTGACCCTGTCATAGGTTTTGGTGAACCCGGAGTGCCCTGTTGTGGGTGTAGCATGAAGCTCAGAAAGTATCGTGGATTTAATCTTTGATTCTTTACTTAAATACAAACGACCTTTGTATCAAAGTTCCTCATGTAGCCAAGAGTAACCTGGGGAAGTTGGAGCCTTAGACTGCAATTGTTGGATCAACTGCGAACTTTTGGGATCCTATAGCCATTCCTGGCGAACGGCTTGGAGCCAATCTGGTACAATGAATGAAAGAGAAAAAAGGGATCCTTCATCTTCATATTTTCGGGAAAGTGAATCCGCAACCACATTGTCTTTGCCTTTCTTATAAATGATCTCATAATCATATCCAAAGAGTTTAGTCACCCATTTTTGTTGTTCTGGGGAGGAAATGCATTGTTCCAGAAAATACTTGAGGCTTTGATGGTTTTTCTTAATTTGGAAATGTTGCCCCAATAGATAAGGATGCCATAGATCCACGGCATGGAGAATAGTCAACATTTCCTTTTCATAGATGGATTTGCCCAGATTTCTTTCAGATAGTTGCTTGCTAGTAAAGGCCAAAGGTCGACCCTCTTGCATAAGGACAACACCAATTCCTTTCCTCGAGGCATCACATTCTAACACAAAGGTCTTTTTGAAATCGGGAAGGGCAAGGAATGGAGTGGTGCACATGGCCAACTTCAAGGTTTGAAAATCTTGAGCAGCGGCTGGAGTCCAAGTGAAAGAGTTCTTTTTTAGGAAAGCAGTGAGAGGTGCTGCAATATTCCCATAATTCTTAACAAACTTGTGATAATACCCCGTTAAGCCTAGAAATCCATGCAAGCTCTTAAGAGTCTTTGGGTGAGGCCAGTCTTGCATAGCTTCTATCTTTTTAGGATCCACCCTGACACCATATTTTCCAACCAGATGACCCAAGTATTCTACGTATGAGGCGCCAAAAGCACATTTAGACTGTTTCAGGAAAAGTTGGTGCTGAGAGAGTAGATGGAGAACTCGATCCACATGAGCAAGATGGTCTGTCTAGTTTTTTATATAGATGGGGATATCATCAAATAAAACTAAGACAAAATGGTGGAGAAAAGGATGGAAGACATGATTCATGAGGCTTTAGAAGGTGGAGGGGGAATTACACAAGCCAAAGGGCATGACCAAAAACTCATAGTGGCCCTCATGGGTTCCAAAGGAAATCTTGGGAATGTCTGCCTCTTTCATATGTATCTGGTGGTAGCCCAAACGAAGATCTAGTTTAGTGAAGAATTGGGCGCCACTCAATTCATCCATGGGGTCATCAATGACAGGAATGGGGAATTTGTCTTTGATGGTAAGTTTGTTGAGGGCACGGAAGTCAGGACACATTCACCAAGAACCTTTTTTCTTCAGGACCATGACCACAAGAGACGAGTAGGGGCTCATACTAGAGCAAATAATGCCTGCATTAAGGAGTTCCTGGACCATTTTCTCAAATTCATTTTTTGGGGAAAAGGGGTGACGATACAGACAGATATTGGGAGGAAGGCTTCCAGGTACAAGGGGAATGGAATGATCATGAACACCACAGGAAGGAGGGAGGCCTTGGGGAGTGGAAAAGACCAAATGATGTTTAGAAAGGATGGCTTGGAGGTCTTGCGATACCGAGGGTGTCTCTGTTGCTTGTATGGCATGGAGTTGGGCGATAACACCAAAATGACCCTTTTTGAGCAGTTTTTCCATGCGATGGGAACTAATGATCTCAGGTGAACTGGCAATGATGCCTTGGAACTTATATTGGTGGCCCTATTGGTCGAATTGCATGGTTAAGTCTTTAAAATCCATGAGAATGGGACCCAAATTCCTTAGCCAGTCTGCACCCAACACAATGTCACAACCTCCCATGTCGATAGCAAACACATGGGATTTTAGGTGGTAGTCACCAATTTGAAGACGCACATTTTCACAACACCCTCCACATTTCATGGAACCACCATTGGCAATCATGATTTGGAAATTATTGATGGCATGGATGTAGCAATGAGTTTCTTGGGCAATGCGACGATGAATAAAATTATGGGTGCTGCCACTATCAACCAGAATGATGACCTTTCGATGCTTGATGTAATTGATTAGCTTGAGGGTTTGGGGAGTGGAGAAGTTAGTGAGAGCATTGAGGGAAATGACTGGTTCTACTTTGGGAGGGTCTGAGGGAGGGGTTATGTCAGTGGATTCAGGTGACTCAGACACAGAGGGAGGTTCTTCATCTTCTTCCGAAATCTCCTCGGAGATGGCCATAAAAATCTTTTGTTCCTTACACTTATGGCCCAGGAAATATTTTTCATCGGAGTTATAACAAAGGCCTTTGAGTTGGCGTTCATCCATTTCATACCTGGTCAATTTTTGTATCTTTAGTGGAGCAGAGGGAGTAGTGGGATTTACTGGTTTAGGACGAGGGATAAAGGAGGGTTTGCGGTTTTGAGCAGATACAACTTGTTGTGCTTCTTTATCTCTTTTGGTAGCCTCCACCCAACTTTCAGGCCGAGCCATGAGGACATGGGCCCGAATTTCATCCTTGAGGTCGCTGATAAAACACTCTCAGAAAAAGGCATCAGACATGCCCTCTGTTATAAAAGCCAGGCGCTCAAAGGTAGCTATAAAGTCTTCCATGGTTCCTAATTGTTTCATCTTTGTCAAACGACCCAAATGGTTGGTGTCAGTGTCAAAGCGTTCATAAAGCTTTGCCACAAAGTGTGTCCAAGCAATATACCCTTGACGAGAAGTTTTTCTCCATTGCCACCATTGCCAACGTTCTTGATCTAGATGGAGAACACCATACCGAAGTTTGGCCAAGTCATCTGTAATGTCGTATAAAGAGAAGTAATGTTCCATTTGGGTTACCCAACCAGTGGGGTCTAAGCCATCAAATTTGGTCACATCCACCCGTGGGAGGCGTAGGTCACGTTGGAAGTGATGGTTCTGCAAGGTATGGGAATGAGAGGAATGGTCACCTTCAGTATGTGGAGGTGAGGAAGAGGAAGGGTTATCTGTAGGGATATGCAGTTTGGTGCAGAAAGCCGAAAAGACTGATTCAAGTTGGGTGGTGAGGTCTTGTTTGATTTCCCATGAGGATGAGGAAATTGAAAAGGGGCGGGCGGGGTAAAAAAAATTGGCCGAAAAAATGATATGGATGAATCTGATAAGGGAGAAGAGATGAATCCAATGGAATAGGTCTTAAATAATGGTGAATTTTTTTCCAGAGTTATACTCCAGTCTGAAGAATACTGCAGAGAGGAAATGCCCAAATGCTTAACCAGAAAGAAATGTGTATTTACTTGGCAACCCGAACACAGTTGTGCGGCAATAGATCTTGTCCGTTTTAATTTGTTTATGTTTATGTCCCCCAAGGGTTAGGTATCCAAGGGTTCTACAGACAAGGGTTTTCCCTATGCTATAGCTCTCTGATATACGTGCGAGGTCCAACAGTAGTACTCAGCCCAATATCTCAGGGCACTAACTAAGGAGGATAGACCGTAACCTTAGCCGTACTACCCGACTACCCAGGTACTAGAGAGTATCTTCTCGAGTGTTGTTCTCGGTGACACTATAGTAGTCAGGTGGCCGATCGGTTTATCTAAAGAGGACTTCAAGTAATCTAGGTCGATCCATACACAGGTGATGTATGATGCGCTACCACTCGAAGGGGTACCAACAGGGGCTACAAGGGTGGTCAACAGATGTGCGCTTAAGTACCACTTGTATTTCCTACGTGTATGAATCCTTCAACTGCGGGTTTATGAGCGTAACGACATATCTCTGTGGCTTAAAGATGCCGGAATACATCTCTACCCTGAAAAAAAATTTAACCCACACTTTCTGTCGAGGAAAGTGCTCTGATACCACTTGTAATATACAAGATATAAAATGTATGCAGAACTAAAATAAAATGCTAGTAATGGCGGAATAACAACAACATAACTAGAACATTCACCACAATAACACTGAAGTGATAGAAGAATAACAATAGAAATAACACTTTGAATCTGAAAGCAATGTTCACAGGCCTCTTCGAGGGGGAAACCTCCAGTTGAGCAGAGCTCTATTACAATAATATCCAAGCTAGGGTTCTCATACCCTCGACTCCTATTTATACTAAAAAGAAGCATCTAGAGGAAGATCCTTCTAGAAGCGGAAGCTTCTATTAGGTCTTCTTACATCTGCCTTATTCTATTTTATTGAAAGGCCTTATTAATATTGACCTTTATTACATCCAAATATATTGTTCTACCTCGGGTTAGGACCCTAACTGAATCACAATGTGGTTGTGTGCAAAAATGGATTTGTGGCATGTGTTTTTAAAAAATGAATTGTTGGGAGTTCAAAAGCAGATTTGGTGCCTATGCAGGTATAACTAAGAGTCTCGTTGCTTGGGGGGACAAAATGGAAGTGAAAGGAACTCTCCCATGAATAAGAATAATTTGCCAAATGCCATGGGTGACCTGTGGGCAAGGAAAATCACCCAGGCAATGAAACAAATGCCCAGGGGTCTCTAAATTCGCCCAAGCTATAAAAAAAATGATCAAGGGTCTCTAAATTCACCCATGCAAGGGATAAAACTCTCAGGTAGAGAATAACATGCCCAAGGGTTTGTAAAATTGTCCAACCAATAACCAAAATGTCTAGCAATAAAAAAACGATGTGTACAACCTATGGGAAAATAATAAACTAAACATTAATCTAAAACGTGACCCAAAGGAGGAAAGATATTTGTGGGTGGGTGGAAATTGACCAACAAGATGGATATTTCTATAACTTTCAAAACACAATCCAGTAATTCATGAAAATAACCCAAACATCCATTGCACATAATGTATAAGAATTTAAACCAAGACACAAAATACCATAACCATTTATTATGCTCAAAGAATTCATTATAAAGGAGGTGAGCTATGCATGCTCAAAATCTCATGCATTGTTACTCACTAGCAAACCCAAATTGCAAATAACCATGGCTTTGAGACACTTTCGCTCAGTGTGGATAGGCTTCTTGACTCTTTCGTCCATTGACTTCGAGCAGCTTTCCTTTCGAGCTCTTATTTCTGCTCCTTCAAGCTTTCCCCCCAATTCTCTTTTGATTTCTTGTTGATCTCCTCACTTCAGTCTTCATTGTTTTAATGGTTTCCTTTGGAAGACCAACCATCAAAATTGTTCTCTTCCACTTCCAACTTTTCTGAATAGACAAAATATAATAATAAAAAAGAAGGATGTGCTTTTTACAAATGTTACAAAGGTTTGTCAAAGATCCAATGATCACACCTCCCCATTTGAAGGATTTTGTTCCCCAAAAACTTCAACTCCCTTCAATATTCTTCTTTGATGAACAAGTAGACTCCGACAAATCTCCAAAAAAAGGTGCCTCCATTGTAGGATGGAATATAGGAGCTGAATATGGGCTACCTTTGGCATAACCTTGTTGTCCATCTCATCACCATAAATGGAATTTATTGCTACAATAGGTCATTGGATAACTACTTCTCTTTGGATGGAAGTGCAAACAACTCCTCTTTCCTCTTGACTCTCCAAGATTTCTTCTTGGCTATTTGGTTCTTGGGATGGAGTTCAAGGTGAAGCCTCCAACATTTGGCCTCCCAATGTTGGCAATAGTTCTTGCATGGGTTGCTTGGCCTTCTAGAGTGCCAAAAATTGCTAGTCTTATGACCCCTTTTCTTGCAACAAAAACAAACTATGCCTTACCTTTTCAATTTGTGATGATTATTTCAACTTGGTTACTTGGTCCCCTAAGAATTGGAGTGAATATGGATGGAAAAATAATCTCTTTGTTTCCATTTTCCAAGCTTCTACAAACAAATTTGAGTGGCTTGCTACACATGGATTCTTTTATGGTTCCTCTTGCCTTGACGAAGGTGATTTGAGCTGCACTTGTGATAGCTTCTTCTCCACTGAATCTTAGGCCTTCATGCTTGGGCCTTTGTTGAGATACAATTGGAATCAGAAACCCTTGGCCTCCCTTACCTAGCCCTTAACCCTCATATTCCATTTGTCTCATAATCTTGGAACCCATACCTCTAGTGTGCTTTTCAAAGTCACCAAAGGTTTCTTGAGGAAGGATTTTGGAAGGTGAATTTACCATGCTTGTCTCTATCATGGTACTAGCTTCAACAGTAACAATGGAAGGGGCTTAATTGGTCTCTTGAACAATTGCTTCCAGCTTCTTCAAGGCCTCTTCCTTCACTACCAAGTCCCGATATAGGTGAACAGTGATCTCGGTGAACCTCTCCTCTTGCCAATTATTCAACTCAATTATTTTCTCCCTCAACTACAAAATCTACAATATGTTCCTATCTAGTTTTTCCCTCAAGGTGGTGAAGGAGTCATGGTACTTGGAAAGCTCTTTCTCCAACTCATCTACTCTCTACCTCCAATAGCGACTTTCTTCTTGGATTTTCCTGTTCAAGTCTCTCAACTCTTCCAACTTCTCCCTGTTCAAGGCTTTTCCCATGGAAATTGCTTCAAGGTCTCTAACAAACCTACTATGATACCATTTGATCTATAAATGATAGGCCTATGGCTCATCTATCTCACCAACACAAATGTTTCTAAACAATATAAAAAATGAATCACAATGTGGTTATGTGCAAAAATGGATTTATGGTCCGCGTTTAAAAAAAACTAATTGTTGGGAGTTCAAAAACAAATTTGGTGCTTATGCAGGTATAAAGAAGAGTCTCACCGCTTGGGAGGACGAAATGGGAGCGAAAGGAACTCTACCAAGCACAAGAATAATTTACCAAATGTCATGGGTGGCCTATGGGCAAGGAAAATCGCTCAGGTGGTGAAATAAACCCCCAGGGGTCTCTAAACTCACCCAAGATGTAAAAAAAATGCCCATGGGTCTCTGAATTCACCCATGCAAGGGCTAAAATGATCAGGTAGAGAATAACATGCCCAAGGGTTTGTAAAATCACCCAAGCAGTAACCAAATTTTTCAACAATAAAAAAAAAAATGATGTGTGCAGGTTGTGGGCAAAGAATAAACCAACCAACAATATAAAATGTGGCCCAAAGGAGGAGATATGATTTGTGGGTGAGTGAAAATTGGCCTACAAGATGGAGTTTTATGTATCTTTCATACCACAATATAGTAATTCATGAAAATAACCCAAAAATCCATTGCACAAAATGTATAATAATTTAAACCAAGACAAAAAAAAACCAGAATCATTTTATTATTCTCAAAGAACTCATTGGAAAAGAGGTGAGCTATTAATGCTCAAGATCTCATGCATTGTTACTCACTAGCAAACCCAAGTTGCAGATAACCATGGCTTCAAGATAATACCTTCGCTCAATGTGGACATGCTTCTTGACTCCTTTCTCCATAAACTTCGAGCATGTTGCCTTTCAAACTCTTATATCTGCTCCTTCAAGATTTTCCCCCAATTCTCTTTTCATTTCTCGTTGATGTCCTCACTTCAACCTTCACTGTTTAATGGTTGCCTTTGGAATACCAACCATAACAATGGTTTGCTTCCACTTCCAACTTTGCCAAAAAGACAAAATACAATTAAAAAAGAAGGATACACTTATTACAAATTTTACAAAGGTTTGTTAAGTATCCAATTCAGATCAAAAAGGTGCGAAGAATTGGTTGCAACAATAAATCATGCATGTCGCTAGCAAGATAGATATGGAAATGATGGAGAATTTCTCACCCTAAACTCTATTTTGTTTTGTAGAGTAGAGTTGTATGATGTTGAAGTAGTAAGTATA
Organism: Picea mariana; assembly: GCA_032191745.1. Lineage (NCBI taxonomy): Eukaryota > Viridiplantae > Streptophyta > Pinopsida > Pinales > Pinaceae > Picea > Picea mariana. Next base: position 342,088 of record JASDQU010739005.1, on the reverse strand, counting down.
GCTTATTTGTATGGACTAAGTGTTTTCACTTGAGTGAGAATATCATAGCTAACGATCTATTATGTGATTGGCATAAAGACCATGGAGTATAATAACTATGTTTTAGAATCCCATGCTATGTGGAGGAATTGGAGGGGAGAATTCCTTGACTCTTCTCTTGCTTGTTTATATTTCTCTATATTGAGAAATTTGTCATGTGTACATAGTTAAGGCACGGGAATGTTGAGAATGCAAGATAATGGAATAGATGGAATGCATATGCACTAGTAGACATGTTGAGAGATGATATGCGATAAAGTGCACACACACACACACACATGTACACAATCACATGATGTGGCATATTGACTAAGAAGTGGTTTGTTGTTATATGCAATGCATTTGGCATAATAACTAAATATGGTTGTTGATATATTGTATAACGAGGAATGGTTGAGGACATGTTTAATGATGTTGATGATGCAACTACTTATGATAGTCAACCTCATAAGAAGAAAAGACAAGGTGATGTTTGTCAAGAGGTTGATGTAGGGACCATGTGAGTTCCCATGAGGCATCAATTGATCATGTAACATCAAGGATATTGATGGAAACCATACATGTATGAAATTGAGCATACCAATGTTGCATGAGTGTTGAAAAGGATTTGGGTAAGAATTCCTTCATTCATGCTTGATATCCTCATAGATATGCTTATGCTGACATTTGAATGCATGTGTATGAGTGATACCAATTAAGGCAAAGGAAATAAGTCTTTGGTATGTAAAGATTATTAGAAAGTTAATAACTAATGTGAATGACTATTATACTCATGCTTGGGGAATGGATGCCATGTGAGATAACCATGTGTGAGCCCATGTGTTGTTGGATTTGGAAAAGACTATAACACAACACAAGTGTCCAATGGTATCCATGTTTGTGTCTGCATCATGGATTGCAACCTTCTCTCCAACACTAAGAACACCATAAGAAGAGAAAGGGTTTTCTAAGGGATTGTTAAGCAGATAAAGGAAATGCCTTCTAATATGCCTGAGGGACTGTTTAACAGAGAAAGAGGTCGATATTCATGGTGCTATGTTTGGACTAAAGAGGAAGGTGTCTAGATGATTGGACTAGCATTGGGGAGGTGGTTGGGTGATGTGTTGAGATGTTTGTTTAACCCCTCAACTTGTCATGATAGAACACATGAAATGGCATCATGGTATGCTTGAAAAATACAAGGATGTATTGAGAGAATGTGCATAATTAGATTATGTAAATGCACAAGTTGTGATTTTGCATCCATGGATATTGACACATATGTTTGATCACATTGTGTGAATGCATACTTATGTTGAAAATGCATATATAGTGAATAATGTTTCATTGCATTTAATATGTTGACAACATAAAGTGATTGGAATGTTGGTGTTAATATTTCTAAGATCATTTCATGGGCTATTGTGGATGTTGCAATGAAATGATTATATGGATGGATACTCATAGTTTGTTTGACTAACCGAAAGTTTTGTCTAGTAGGACAAATTGCAGGTAGAATGGTTTTGGATATGGTAATGAGTGTAATAGATTGGCTACTACCACATGCATGGGCCAAACAGTATGAGGAGGATCTTGTACTTGTGAAATTCAGGCCAAACATTACGGGGAGGATCTCGTAGTTGTGAAATTCAATTTATGTATGAAACAAATTTAAAAAAATTTATTGAAATTTTTATGATGATATCTTATGGTAACTGCATGTGCATGATATAGATGATATCATGGATCTATATAGTAAGGACATATTATGGATGTTGAAAGATAGAAAGAACGAAGAGGGTGCTATTGTGATGGCACTAGAACCTTGTGATATGCCTCAATCACCCTAAGCCATTGTTTACTAGGGGTTACTAGTGGGACATCTTAGCAGTGAGACTCTTTAAGTCCGTGCTCTTCTTGCACATGAAATCCTTGGCAAGATGGGTCATTCAAGGGACTGGTTAAAAAAGAAGGGGATGCTTGAGCCTAAAAAGGTGAGTGCAGCAAGGAATAAGCGACTTGAATGAATTTGATGTGAGAGATTAATGTTATGTGCTAGTGGGGATTAATAAGGCATTATATATTTTGGGTATGTTAGAGAAGACAATGAGTTGAAAATAATTGTTGCATAGTTGGCTATGATATGCATGTTTATCTTGATAATTACTATAGGTATATGCTGAAATGCTAAGGTCTTGGAAGCATCTCATGGCAATGAAAGAAATTGTGAGCCATTGTTGTCCATATAGCCATCAAATGCTAGTTGCAATGAAGAGGATAACATTCTGAATGTAGCTAAAGTACATAGACATGGAGACACGGTCTTATTAATGGAAGGAAACAAACACTAAGGATAGTGTTATTCCAAGGCATAGGGGAATGCAATATCCCAATTTTGATCCTTAGAATATAATATGTAATGATATTGTATTATTATGTGAATTGGATTAGGTGATGGGACTCAAACCATGTGGGTTGAGATATAATGATCCCATGCATTGTAAACATTCTTAGTGTGGAGCTCAAGGCCAATGCCTAACAAGTGAATGCATAATAGTCCAAGTTGTGGGCTAGGATTACAATCCGGTGCGTTTATTTCTCACGCGAGACTCATGGTTTTGTAAAAAACCTGTAAGAAGGAAAATATATAATAATATAATATCAACCAAAATGGTTGCTTTAGGGAGAAACAAGGGGACTATGATTCTATAATAGGGGAAGAGGAAAGGGGGTTGTTGGCTTATTTGACCTTGTCATTGTCCTTTGGAGTCCTACCATTTTCTTGTCCATCCTTTCTTAAAATATTCCCATCAATCTTTGACTTGTACAAGTGAACTATGCATAAGTGTCATATTTGTTAGATCCTTGGGAAGGGAGAGGGGTCTCATGTAGGAAAACGCCTTCCATTGTCTTTTCTAGGGCATTCTAGGAGATTTTACCATTCATTTGAAGTAGGCAACCATTTGTGGGCATGGAGAGGGGGCAAGCTTCCTTTATATGGGGATGTTTCTCCCTAGTTTTTCATGGTTGTTATGATGTCTATTATGGTTGGAAAATGTCAAGAGTTTCCCATGTTTTTGTGTATGGTAAGAGCCCATAGAGGTTGGGGAAGATTTCTATCCAAAATGTGGAAGAAAAGAGGATGGTTGGAGATAAATACCATGCCTAGAATTTCCATAGTAGCTAAGGAAATACCTTGAGACCTACAACCCTATTATCACTACTCATTGATTGGTAGAGGGCAAGTGTTTTTGTCCCATATTATTACTAGAAGGTAGAGAACAGAATGAACTCTTTCTACACACATTGAAAATCATTAGAAGGGAAGGCACTCTAAGGGAGTGTTGAGCAAAGAAAGAGTGGGTCTTCCTTGTGTTGTGCAGGGTAGTGAAAGAGAGTTCCATGGTTGGTTTGAGTGTTGGAAGAGGGCCTTGAGAGCTATATGATAAGTATATGACTTAATCATGAGGGTAATGGGTTGGGTTGAGTGATTTTAGAGCCCCGTAGGAGCTTCCTTCACCCTAGTGGTATCATGGTTGGGTTTGGGGGGTGGAATCCATACTTGATTCCTACAAGTGGGTGGAAAATCACTTCTCAACAACTAGTTTGGTGGACATGGCTTTATTTCAAATAAGTATTCATGCTTTTCATGTTGTTAAATGCTTTTCTACTTTGCTATTGCATTGAATTATGGGATTTGAATTATGCAATGTTATTCCTCTTGCTATTTTATGTTTGCATATGAATTAAGTATTTTATTGCTATTAGAGGTTCAATTCAGCCTCACAGAGCATTTACAATGCAAAGTAACTTTGTGGGTAGCGTTGGATGGCCAGTGAAGACATTATGGGAACCCTACAAATCGTCAACAAAGCAATTTAGGAGATGCTATTTTTTATTTTCTAAAATGATTCACCCAAATTCTTAGGATAAAAGTATTTTACTCTAAAACTTCCAAAATTTTTCTAGAAACTATATAAAATCCTTAAAATTTTGAATATTTTCACAAAAATATAGCTAAGGTTGACATTTCAAGAATTAGTAAGATTCACAAGATTTTTACATTTTAAAACAAGTATGGATCCTTAAATTTTTCACAATTTAAATGATAAATAGAACTTGAATAATTTACTTAAGACACTTATTGTATTAAATAATGCCCACAAAAGCCAAAAATATAAATGAAATTAGCAAAATAAATTGCATAACATCAATTACAACATTTAAAATTTACAATCATACCATTATTGTTTAAGCACATATAACTATGAAATGTTTACTTAATCAAGTCCATTTAATTTCTTTAAGCTAGTCCATAGAGTTTGGAAGGATCCTCAATTTCTGCTGGAAGGTAATATACAGTTGTGAATGGTTTGGAAACTAAAGGAACTCAAATCTCAAACAAAAAGCTGGGTTAAAGAAGTAAAGGCGAAAGAAAAGTTTTTAATGGGAAACTTGGAATAAAAAATCGAACAACTCTTATTTAAATCCACTGAAAAATCCTTATCCATGGAGGAGGATAGGCACCTTCGTGAGATGGAATGTAATAGAAATAAACTTCTTCGTGGAGAGGAGGCTACTTGGAGATTGCGTAGCAGGGTAATGTGGATAAAGAGTGGAGATTCAAATACAAAATTCTTCCACAAAATGGCAAGTTTTAGCAGTAATCGTAAGCATGTCTAGGAGATATTTAAGGATAACAAAGTCATCCTTTCTAACCAGGAGGCGATCAAAGAGGAAGCTGTTAATTATTTCGAACAGTTTTTCAAATCCAAAGAAAGGACCAACTTAAATGAGGTAGTTAGTATTACTAGCCTCTATCCCAAAATGGTAAATGAGGAGGAAGCAAAATCTCTCTTTAAACCTTTAATTCTGGTGGAATTAAAAGCGGTACTTGAAAATTTCAAAAAAGAGAGGAGCCCTGGCCCTGATGGGTGGACTTCTGAGTTCTTTACCTTCTTCTTTGTCTTGTGGGAGGTGACCTTCTTGAGATGGTGGAGGATTCGAGAAGGAAAGGTAATCTTTGTGGAGGTTTAAACTACACATTTTTGGTCCTCATCCCAAAGGTAAACAATCCGGTCACTTTCGATGATTACTGCCCAATCTCCTTATGCAACCTTATTTATAAGGTGATCTAAAAAATTCTTGCAAATAAGATAAAGCCGATTTTAGCAAATTGTCTCTCTGCAGAACAACTGGGGTTCTTGAAGGGCAGAAAAATTCAGGATGCTATTGGATCGACCCATGAGAGCCTTCACAGTATAAAAAAAAAGAATATTAAATCCCTGGTATTATACCTAGATCTTAAAAAAGCGAGAGTACTTAAGGTTGATTTTACTCACAATGGGCTTCGGGGTTAAGCTGACGGTTTGGATTATGTGTTGCATATCTAGTGCAAATTTTGCAGTGTTGATAAATGGCAAGGCGACGAAATACTTCAAGAGTGGGAGGGGGATTCGTCAAGGATGCCCACTTTCCCCGTACCTTTTCATTATGATAATGGAAGGGCTCAACTTGATGTTATCTAGAAGCATCTCTGAACAATTTATTTCAGGTATAAAGGTTTCTAAGCTTTTAAAAATTGTTCATTTAATGTTTGTTGATGATGTTATTATAATGTCAAAGGTAGATCTTTCAGAGTGGAGAGTGATCCTAGACACTCTACAGGCATTTTTTTATGCTTCGGGTCTCTGCATAAATTTTACTATATCTACTGTTCACTATTGGGGGCTTGAGGAAGTAGAGCTCAATCTTTTAAAAGATTCCATACCCTTTACCTTTGTTGACTTGAGTTTGGGGTTCAAGTACCTTGGTTATCATCTTAAACCGGGAGTATCGAAATCAAAAGATTGGTGTTGGCTGTTGGCAAAAATTGAAAGGAAAATCAGGCTATGGTGTAATAAGTGGTTGTCACTCGGAGGGCATTTTATCCTGGTAAAAATTGTGCTGGAGAGTCAATCCATTTTCTGGATGTCAATGGAGAGGATCCCGCGTACTATCCTTTCTAAAATGCACAAGCTAATGTTTGCCTTCTTGTGGAGTGGGCAAAACGAAAGGCATCATTTCCATCTATGCAGATGTGACATCCTGTCAAGACCAAAAAAGTCTGGAGGATGGGGGCTCAGAAACCTCACTTCCTTCAACATGACGTTACCTACAAACACTATGTGGAGGGCGCTTACTGATGACAACATTTGGCATCAAATCTTATTGGATAAATATTTGGGTGACACTCTAGTGATTGATTGGATCCATAAGTGTTCTCACCTTCAGCAAAGGGCGTCTAGCTTCTRGAATGACATGACTAGAACCTTTTATGTGATTCTCCACTGGCTGCGTTGGAGGACTAGTTCGGGAACTTTAATATCTATTGGCAGGGACACGATTATTGGTATGGAGGACCGATCCATTCTTTTAGAGCCCCTGCAAAACCACCTACAAAATTTACATATTTCRTGGCTTGCCCAAGCGAGAGACTCAACCCGTGATATCTTCTTTTCGGACATGTCTCTTAGTAGCAAATCGTTGGGACTAAGCGGAGAGGCCACTACCGAATGACAACTTTTTGTCAATGCTTTCTGGGGCGCTGACATTCATCTGGGAAATGTGACTGATTCTCTATTGTGGTCGGGAGGGGACGCCTCGGGTGTCATAACTACCAAAAACATCTACAAGGCTCTTATTTTTTCGCTCGACTATCGCTGTGACAGTGTTTGGATCCAAAAGATGTGGAAGTGCCCAATACATATCAAATTAAAACTGTTCATATGGCTGGCAACAAAAGATAAAGTCCTTAACTGGGAGGTGCTCCAGAAGAAAGGCTAGGAAGGTCCGGGGGTGTGCAAACTTTGCAATTGCTACTCTGAAAACATAAATCATCTCTTAATCCACTGCTCTTTCACAAAGGCAGTATGGCTGCACTTGATCAATCTCTATCATCTAAAACTTCAGTGGATTGGCTCCACAGTCTCGGATTGTTTTACTGTGTGGACAAAAGAAAAAACAACCCCAATCAGTTTGGCCGCTCTTGCTTGCTGGCATATATGGATTGAGAGAAATAAGGTGTTATTCAAAGAACGTTCCCCCTCACTTTTTTCAGTGGTTCACAGGATTGCGGTTTCTTTCTCCTGGCAGTCAGCTACCCCAAAAATCTTCCCAAATAGAGTTTGTGATATACATCAGACTGAGGGTTTTCACCTTGGCTTGCTTCGATGGAGCAACCCTGTCAAATGGTGAATGTTGCGGAGCAGGCGGTTTTTTCAAGACTCATCCATCAAGGATTACAAAATGGTTCATAAATTGCAGGGCTGGAACAAACACTAAGGCTGAGCTCATGGGATTGTGGGCGACCCTCACTCTGGCAATGCTCTGGTCAATTAAAAAATTACAAATCCTGGGGGATTCAAAAGTTATTATAGATTGGATAAATCAAAAGGGGCAACTCCAAGCGGTGAACATTGAATGCTGGAAACAAAAAACAAAGGATTTGGCAATTTTTTTTAATGATATTAACTTCTAGCACATTTATAGGGAACACAATAAAGAGGCCAACACCCTTTCAAAGAGGGCACTTAAGGAAATTGAAGGAAGACTATCCGTTTTTCATTGGGACAATGGGGTAGAAAGCCCTCATACGCTCATAAACATCTTTGAAGTTTGAGAAGGGCGAGTAACTTGTGGAGAGAGAGCTGATTTCAAGTTTTTGCACAACAAATTATGCTTTCCTTCAGTATAAAACTGTTGTTTTATTTTATGTGAACAATTCTTTTGTGCTGTATGGACTTTGTAACTAGAACAGTCTTAACACTATCCTTTTGGCTGGTCTTTTGTATCGCTCAGAACTGAATACTACTTGTAAAATAAATTACACTGTATATAATTTTGAGATATTTTTCATTTGGAAAAAAAGGTCCATTTAATTTATACAATTCAAAAACTTTAATAAATATTATAGATCCACTTAATTGCATATTAATTCCTTCGTATTAAATGATAACAAAATTTACATTCTAAAAACTTAATCTTAATAAATCTATATATCTATAATAAAGATAAATTTACACTGAATTATTCACAATTAACTCACCAAAAAAAATCACTATTAACCCGCCTCGCCCAAAACCCCATAAATTAATCCTTAAAGCTTCCTTAAATTTATTTTAAAGGCCGACAAAGAATGTAGCCAAGAAAATGGCAACTAGAAATTATGGCAAGGAATTGTAACTTTCTTCATAAAACTATAAATATAACTAAACGAACCCAACAACTTTGTCATTCAAACTGCATTTATAACTACGCGAATTTGGGATCCTGTAATTAAAAAGATCGTTTCGGGGATTGAAAGGAAACCAATTGTTCAGGGGTTTTGAAAGGGTTTTAGAATCTCTCCTCTTTACAAACCAAAAAAATCATGGAGCACAAGGGCGAGGGCAAGAAGAGAAAGCTGGACGAGGAAGCCAATGGCGCTGCTCTGCAACTCTCGAAGGACCATCTCCACTCACTGTTGGAGCCACTAAGCAAAGAGCAGTTGATTTCTTTGCTGGTCGATGCGTAAGTATATATAATTCCTATTCATAATCTTATCTCATTTCTGTTCATAACACCGTGGGTTGGGCTTTCCTTTAAATCCTTTTTCTATCTTCACCTTCTTTTTATTTTTCGGGTCTTTTTCTCATTTTTGGTGCACAGTTTATCTGGTACTGTGAGTGAAATGTCTAGGGTTCAGTAGGCCATAGCTAATTCGGAAGACGATTCTTCAAGGAAAAACATTACAAACTCACAAAATAATGAAGATGAATATTACAAACCTAGGGTTTGAACTTCCCGATTTCGAGTAATTTTGAGGTTCCCAATTCTAGTGAATGCAAGAGGGTTTGAACTCGAAACCCTTCTGTAGTAACCATATCGCACATAGCTTTGATCACCATTTAAGGGTTCATCCGTTTGTTTTCAGAAAGAAATCCGCATCCTAGCTCTAGGGTTTGGTACTATTTTTATTTCGTCAATGTTGTATGGATTCTTTCCTAAGGCTCCAATTTGTGAGCGTTTTGGTACTGTTTTGCACTTTTTTATGTGCTTCCTTTCAAGTCAAATAAATGATTACACTGGCCCGAAGGGGTCAATTAAGCTGCTACAGCAGGGGGTATTCTTCAGTCAACACCCAGGACTTGCACCTGCTCCCAACTGCTTATTCTTGTTGCCACGGCTGTCGAACCTTCATGGGTGTACTGATATGCCACTGTCTTCACCAGTGAACCACAACCCCATTGGCATTTTGGTTTTTCAATGATTTTATGTCACTGTTTTTCTTTGAAAACATTGAATAATTCCTTCCTTTTTTTCTATCTTTTTCATGGGAGAAATAGAGTTATGTTAAAGGGAGTTTATTTTTTCTTGTACACGATGACCTCTGCCTTTTATACGGTATACCTACAGGCATTCTTGAACAATAGAGTACCTGAAAGCTGACGAGCATACAAGGAGCACTACTTAGGGCTTCATACTGCCTAAAATAATAGTTTTTAGATTAGCTTTTGTCTGGAAGAACTTGACCATGCTTTCATTTGTCTACTTTCCACTTCCCAGGCCTTTATGAAAACATTTAAGGATTACATTTGTTTACTTAGTAAAACTCAGAATCTGCCTTTGATTACGAAGGATTTTGTAAATGTATCTTACCTTCAAATCCAAAATCCTAGGATTCTTAATATGTTTTATCTGCTTTGAAAGTTTGAACCATAGTAGCAAGATTCAGCCATGCTGGATTTTGCTCTATGGAAATTCAGCTGTAGTATGAAATTCAGTAAGTTTTCCATACAGTACAGATGTTGTCCGCTCAACTTGCTTTTGAATGTCTTTGATAATATACCTCATCTATTTATCCCTGTGGACTAATAAACCCAAAAAACAAACAGCCCAAAAACCTAAAAAATATAAAAAAAATTCTTGACTACATCTATAAATATAAACTAATGGAATTTTTTTCAACAAGTTAGATATTTTCACTGATTTATTGGGCATTCTTGAAGCTGAAATTCTTCAACAATTTGGAACAGAATGCTTATTTTCGTATATATGAGATGTATACTTCCGTATTGGCTGGATTTTTTTCATTACGTATTATTTCCATATCAAATCATATTTGAATTCAAATTCATATATGAATGTTGCTACTATGCTCTGAACATCAATATCCCACCAATTAAGTTTAAATACAGTTTTGTCATGTCAAAATTTGATGTTTTCTTTTTTAAATTTCTGTTTTTCTCTAGTGTGAGGTTTGTATTTACTATTACCAAAGCCTGTCCGTGTATTGTGTTTTCTGTTCTTGCATGGCTGATTTTCTTGTTGGTGAATGGATTGACTGGAATGATTGTCATTGCAGAGGTTCTTCATACCCTGCAATTGCAGAAGAAATTAAAGATGTTGCAAGCAAGGACCCTGCTCATCGGAAGCTGTTTGTGCGTGGATTGGCTTGGGAGACTTCTTCACAGACTCTATGTGATGTGAGTGCATGATTGCATGGTTACGGCCCATGGGTGACTTGTATATTTCTGGTCTTAGGATCAAAACAGAGATTTACATGGGTTTAAGTGTTTGTTTTTTTGTGTAAAGCTTAGCTTGTTTAGTGTATTTGCCTTTGTTTGTCACTTGCTCGTTTTATGCTATGTATGCATTTGATGTTTTTCATGGTTTTGATTCTTGAAGTGTCAATCCATCATTCTTGAGATTGATCCATCATGTTCGAGGTTTCAACTTGATTTACAATGCAGTAACTTAAAAACACCTGAAGAGTCTTAGGGGAGAGGTTAGTGAGGGGAGGTTTGGAAAAATGTTAAAACTTAAGTATATACTTTTGTGCTTCTCTCAGGCATTTGAACAGTATGGGGAGATTGAAGAAGGTGCTGTTATTATGGATAAGGCATCAGGAAAGTCGAGAGGATTTGGCTTTGTCACATTTAAGCATATGGATTCTGCTCAAAAGGCATTGAAGGAGCCTAGCAAGACTATTGATGTATGTATCCTTTGTCAGTCCTGTAACTTTTGGTTTTGTTATTTTGAATGCTTTGTATTTGTGCACTGATATCTTATTGAATTTGAATGTAAAAGATTAAGCACGTTTCTTTTCCCAATTGCTTCTGCTTTATCAATGTTATGTCTCATAAAGACTTTCCAGGCACCTTGACTGTTGTTACATGCAGTGGAAGATCAAACAAATCTGATTCATTATTTTAACCCTTCTATTTTTTGTAATTTTCATATCTATTTATGTTAATTGTGCAGGGGAGGATTACTGTAAGCAATCTGGCAGTGGCAAGCACAGGTCCTGGTCAAAGTGCAGATCAGGCTCAGAGGAAACTTTACATTGGTGGTCTTTCTTATGATACAGCCAATGATAAGCTTCTAGAAGTATTTTCCAAATATGGAGAGATAGAAGAAGGTTCAGTTGCATATGATAAGAATACCAACAAATCCAGGTTAGAAATCTAATATATCAGTTTTGCTTTATGATGGACAGCTTAACATGCTTCCCTTGTTAGAGGTTTATGTATGTTTTTCCAAAGGTCTAGTTCATGTGGCTGTATTTGTCTTGGTTAATGCTGTATGTATTTGTCACCAACAGGGGCTTTGCATTTGTGACTTTCAAGACTGTGGAGGCCACAAAGCGGGCTCTTAAGGAACCAAACAAAACCATTGATGTAAGTAATATCTAATACTGGATAATGTTGATCATATTTGTCGAAGGTCAGTTGTTGAACTTGACACCTATGTACTGTGCTTGGAATGCAGGGAAGGACTGTTACTGTGAAACTTGCAGCTGATGGTCAGAAGGAGAAGCCACAATCACAACCAGCAGTATCTCCGCAAATGCAGCCAATTCCACAGTTACAGACAGCTTATGGAACAGAATATCCAAGCCTGAACTCATATCATAGGCCAGGGCCACAGGTACCAGCATATCCATCGGGCCTTACAGCATATGCATCTCAGCCTCCTCCATATCCAACACAACCTACATATGCAGGAATTTCATCTGCTTCTCAATATGGTGTTCTAAGCTCCACAACACCATACAGCTCAAACCAGTATGCAAAATATGCAACCTCCCTTCAAGATCCACGCCTGGTTCCATCAGGATTGCACACAACAGGTGCTGGAGCAGGTGCGAGTGCAGGCTATCCGTACTATGGTTCAACTGGAAGTGGCTTTTAATCAACCAAATTTTTTATTGAGAAATATGTTCAACAAATCAATGGGCGTTAATTTGGGATTCTACATGCATTAACAATTTAACTGGACTGTGAAGCTATACTGCTGGAGCCCATTTGATAGCAGTCTACTCACTATTTTAAATGTTCACGAGGTTATTGCAACTTTTGATGGATGTGAAGAAAATCAAAGTTGCACACTGTTTGATCTCAATCTTCTAGAATTTTGTTTCAGGTAGAAGGAATTAGTTATCATATGTTATCAGTGGAGTTTTCCAACGAATGTACACTCACTGAGCATTTTTGCTTTAATTTGAATGAAGTTGGTGGCATGCTATGATATGAAGCAGCTAGTTAAATAAATCTGTTTATCTTCTTGTAGGCGTGTTGGAAAAGATTGTGTTTGCTTTGATAAAATATAGCTCTTTTTTTAATATTTAAATATATTTGTTATGTTGGGGATAATATATGCTTTGAAGCCAAATGAATGTAATGTATGTATGACGATGTGGGGAAGAAATGTTTAGAAACAGCGATATCATGTCATGGAATTGAAGTTTTGTCCAATTAAATTGGAGAGTAGAACCGAGTGGGCTCCTACTCAGCTTGCTTTTTTGTGAGCTTCCTTTTTTCCTAAAATTTATCAACAAATAAACCATGTATGTATGAAAGTACTGATGGGTTTTGTCTAATAGTTAGATGCTCCTTCCTTAAAGATTTAAGGTAAACAATACAACTCTTCTGACTAAAAGAACTTTGTTTTTTAAAGTTTTATTGTAAATTTAAGGAAGATAGGGCTTATGTAATACAACTCTTCTGACTAAAAGAACTTTGTTTTTTAAAGTTTTATTGTAAATTTAAGGCATTAGAATGTGCTTCAATGCTGTCCTGTTGGATTATTTACTAAACATGAACTGAAATAGCTGACCCGAGGTTTACTTCATTGGTTTAGCAGCATATTATAATAGCAACATATAGAAAAACATCTACCTTTTTTTAAATCAAGTATCCACTCATTTGAACATTGAATGGACAGGCTTCTCCTACACCTTCCTATTTAAGACAATTATATTATTATTTTCTTAATTCATTCTTGCTTGATTCCAAGAATTTTTAGAATGGGTTAATTTTTACATATCTCTTTATGGTTCATCTTCAAAAGTAATACATCTAAAATATGTGTATTTAGAAGAATATATATGATTTTGAGTCTTTGGTATAAACTCTATTTTTTTAAATTTATATATTTTTGTTATTATTATTTAGATTTTTTATTTTATTTTTGTTTACATATAATTTGTACAAGATAACTTTTATTCTTTATTACATCATTTTTACTTGTATAGATTTATTAAACTTTATTTCTATTGGTATTGTATAGATTTATTAAACTTTATTTCAATTGGTATTTTACAAATTTCATATTGATCTTTATTAAACTTGATTCTCATTGGTATTTTACAAACTTCAAATTGATTGTGCTTGTTGATAGCACTATGTAGATAATACATTCATTGATAATTACAAATTTGCATCTATGGATCTACACATAAACAAATTTGCATCAAGGGGCAATGTGACATCAATGGGATCCAATGGTTGAAATCTCAACCCCACCTAAAAGGGATTGTGGCTAGTCGAGCTAACATAGGGGAGATATACATGATCATTCTGTTGACGACCTTTGTTTGGCCATTCGTTTGGGGGTGGAAGGTGGTGGACTTAATAAACTTGGTGTCCAACGGTGACCAAAGGTTGGACCAGAATGTGCTTAGGAACCTGTTGTCCCGATCTGATATGATGGTCTGTGGTATCCCGAAGTGTATTCACACCTGTTCGAAGAAGAATTTGGCAGTGGCCTCTGTTGTGATATTCTTCTTGTAGGATGTTAAGATGGTCATCTTAGAAAACCGATCAACCACTACAAAACCACAATTATTTTTGTGCTTGGTTGAAGGAAGGCTCGACATGTAGTCCATCGAGATAGATTCCCATGGCTTGTCGGGAGTAGACATAGGGGTGTACATGTCTTGCTTCTTGGTGGCTGGTTTGACAATGGCGTAGGTAGTGCATGATCATATATACTTGCTGATGTTCTGACATAGTTTCGGCCAATAGAAATGTTTCTGTAGTACTGCCACGATCTTTTCCATGCCAAAATGTCCTGCTATCCGACTGTAGTGAGCTTCCCAAATCAGCGTTGCACACTTGCTTGAAGGAACATAGAGGTGGCCTAGATTGCATAACAATCTGTCCTGAAGATGAAAGTCAGTGATAGTTGCACTTGTGCCCAACATCTGGTAAGTGGTAGTGAAGTCATGATCACTCTTATATAGTTGGGGCCACTCAGATGGAACATCTTATATTTGATGTTAAGATGGAACTGTTGCAAGTATGTGGACCACTTTTGATGGTGGTCATTTTGTAGTTTCTCTTGTGTTTGCATGAATTGCAGAGGCTTGTGATTAGTGTGGATGATTGTCTCCTTCCTGAAAATGTAGTGTCTCACTATGATATGTCGTTGGATGACTGTGTTGAGTGGAATTGTGCCCACGACATAATTTGAGACATTGGTCTCAATCTCAAAAGGTTTTTGCAGATCGGGTAAGGAGAGTACTAGAGCTGAGCACAAATGATTTTTTCGATCATCAAACGCTTGCTGTTGTGACTTCCCCCACACGAATTTTGCCATGTCACCACCCTTGGTCACCTGACTGAGGGCCCATGCAATATAGAAGAATCCCAACATGATCTTGCGATAGAAGTTGGCAAGTCCTAAGAAACTTTGAAGCTTAGTTAGTGTGGTCGTGGCTGGCCAGTCATGAATGACTTGATATTGGCTAGATCAACATGCACACCACGCTCATCAACAATGCAACCTAGGTATTGGACCATGTTCATGCCGAATGAACATTTTTCCAAGTTAGCATATAGCGTATGTTGTTGCAGAGTGTGGAGGACATGTTGAATATGCTGCAAGTGTTATGCCCAATTCTTGCTGAAGATAAGGATATCATCTAGATATACCACCACAAAAGAATTGGTGAAATGCCACAATATATTGTCCATTAATCTAATGAAAGTTGCCAGAACATTTGTTAAACCAAAGGGCATGACTAGTCATTTGAAAAAACTTTCTTTGGACTTGAAAACTATATTTCAAACATTAGTTTGTTATATTGAGACCTGGTGGTATCTGTTAGCATCACAAGTCACTCCTGGATTGCTTGCAGGAGCAGAGCCCGACACCCATCAGTTTAATGTCACGATTTGTTTATAAAGGGATGATCAAATGGAGATAAAGGCTCGAGGAGATATCACTCTAACTCAGGGACTGGGCCTAGCATGTATGGAACAAAGGAGGTCTTGATCTAACTTCAGCCAGTGGGTTGATTAAAAGATGAGCAGGTGGAAGACTTAGTAAGAAAGGTGAACAAACAACTTTGGGCGACGAGCTTTCAACGGTTTGCAGAAGAAAGACTCTGAATGCAAGATCCTCTTGATTCAGGGTCTCAAGAAACTGAAAAGGGGACTTGACTGGATCCTCCAATTCCAAGTCACTCAGCGCTGAGAAAAACACAAGGAATGATTAGAACAATGTAACTGCTACAGTGATCCTATCCAACATCATCCTATAACAGCTACAACTCGACTGGACCCTCCAATTCCGAGCTGTTCTAACACAGTATAACAAAGATGTAAAAGAAACTGGGATTCATAAGGCAAGAAGTCTCAAAAGTCTATACATAACCAGAGTATCAGTGCTTCATTAAAGCTTTACAACCGGGAGCTCTGCTCAACCATCGATCCTTTACAAAATGGCAAAAATGCCTACATATAGCCAAAACAAAACAACAACAGCGGAAACGAGAAGCTGCATTAAAAACTTTGCGTTTGCATGTCTTCTGACAGTCTGCGCATACAGACTCTGGATGATCGTGCACTTATGACAGACGCAATGGGACTCCTGACTGTCCTGCAGTGGTTTGACAGACGCAATCTCCGTCAGGAAGGACTATCAGTCTGCTTGTACGCTTGGTCCTTTCCTGGCCTTCTATTAATGGAAGAAGACGACGTTCAACCACCTTCACGGCAATAATAACTACTTCCTTGGGATTGGGAACGACCTCGGTCAACTCTGCCCTATGGGACGTGGAAGACCCCTCGCACTGCCACCTGGAACAGTTGGACAATCTGATGGATAAGGCGTGGAGGAACTGGCACGCTTGACGTGGAAGGGGAAAGGGAGGTGATGGCGTCAACACTGTGAGGGTGAGATGAGAGGTGATGAGGTGGTAGAAGATAAGAGGGTCTAAGGATGGGTGCGGTAGCGAAAGGATGTCATGGAAGAGAGCGGGACACATGGCAGGGGACGAGGAGGCTCGGAAGGTGAGTGGATGATGAGATGGGGGGAGGGACCACATGGACCAGGAGAGGGAAGGTGGACAGATGTCGGAGGATGAGGAAGGGCTAAAGGGAGCGAGCCTCATCGCACGGCCAGGAGGAGAACAAATGGCAAGGGGAAGGATGGTACAAAAGATGACACGACAGGAAAGGGGCCCACGTTGGTTAAATGCAAAAAGACAGAAGGCTCCAGAATACAATTTGCGCCGTTGATCCGGGCGCTCTAATCATAGCCGTCATAGAGATGCGTCCCCGATTCCGGACCCCCCCCCCTCCGCTTAAAGGTAGAAAGACGGGGGGGGGTCCGGAATCACCTTGCGCGCCATTGATCCGGACGCTTCGATCATAGCCGTTGAAGAAGTGCACCCTCGATTCTGGACCCCCCCCCTCCGCTTAAAGGTAGAAAGGCGGGGGGGGGTCCAAAATCACCCTGTGCGTCGTTGATCCGGGCGCTTCGATCGTAGCCGTTGAAGAAGTGCACCCTCGATTCCGGACCCCCCCCTCCGCTTAAAGGTAGAAAGGCGGGGGGGCTCCGAAATCCTTTGTGTGCCGTTGATCCGGGCGCGTGAATTTCTGCCGTCCAAACTTTCTTTCCGCTTACCACAGGCGCATTTTGGTTCCAGGACTTAGGGTAAGTGGGTTTTTAACCCATTCTCTTGCATTCTAACCCACCTTACAAGAAATGTCGCTAACAGTATCTAGACTTCAAGTCATTATTACTGAAAAATTGGCTCCCTTGAGCTGGTCAAGAAGGTCGTTAATTTAGGAAAATTGATACCGGTTCTTGATTGTGATTTTGTTTAGAGCTATGTAATCAATGCAGAGTTGCCAAGTCCCATCTTTCTTTTGCATGAGTACAATTGGGCACCCGTAGGGTGAGGAGCTGGGGCGGATGTGCTCCCTTTGAAGCAACTATTGGATCTGTCGCTTGATTTCCTCATTTTTCATCAGAGAGCGACGATAAACTGACCCATTGAGTACATGGGCACCGAGGGTTAGGTTAATTGAATGCTTGACCTGACAATGTAGCGATATATCGGTGGGTGAGGAAAAGATGTCTGTGTATTCTTCTATGATCTTGTCCACCTTCTACTACGTGGAGAGGCCCTGTGCAAACGCCATGGATGTGGCTGCGACCTTCTGTTCACTTTGAGAGAGAATCACAATGAAGACAAATTTCTCAGTTTGGGAAATGACCTTCCTGCATTGCTTAACAGAGATCAAAGAAATGACAGTAGGCAAAGCTACCTCTGGTATCTTATACAATTTTCTACACAAAGTAATAATAACACTGCAAGGTTTAGACTCAAATACAACATATCGTTTCCATAAGTATGGTTGGCCTAAAAGAACATCACAAATTTCAAGGGGGGCAATATCACACAATACCTCATCCTTAAAGGGTTTGATGCCGTAGGGTAGATGACACTGTTGGCCGACGCGAAGATGTCTTCCTTGGCGGAGCCACCTGATGGTGTAGGGTTGCAGGTGTGGTGTCATTGACAGGTTCAACTGTTTGATGACCTCTGCTGAGATTAGGTTCTTTTGACTTCCGCTATTGACAATGAAATGCAGCGGAGCACCATTCACCCACATCTGCAAGTGAAAAAGGCTTTCACCTTCCTCTGGTTCTTTTGGTTCACTCGGCTGGACCTTGGTGGTAGCAAGAGTGGCACTGGGTTCTGCATCAATGGTCCGCTTTCCCTTGTCTGCATTTGATTCAGAGTCGAAACCTGCCTTCGATTCTGAGGCTTTCAGCTCGGCCACCAACGACTAATTCGAGCGACATTCATTGATGTTATTCCAAGGGATTTTATGGAATTCACACTTCACAATATCTTTCTTTGTCTTCTAATTACCCTTCTTTATTTTTGGTTTGGCCTGGTTGTCCTTAGGGGGTCCAACCTTGCTCTGTCCTTTGTTCTCTCGGTTGGGGTCGCCTTTGCCCTGCTTTTGCTACAAGGAATTTGTAGATCCAAACTCTTGCTTCTTCTGTTTAAATTTATACTTGAATTTGACAACATATCGATAAGCCACGCCCAATGATGAGATGTCTAGAAACTCCATTTATGTTTGGATGTATCTATGCAGACAATCACGGTACTTGAGCACCAGACGTCATTCAAAGTCTTTGATACCCAGCGTGGTGCGCAAGGTATGGAAGATATTTGTGAATTCTGGTATTGTCTTGTTCCTTTCCTGTCGCAGTGTGGTCCATTTCGTACACTAGTCATTGTAGCTTCCAAGAGGGTAGTATTGTTCCTTAATAATATCCTTGAAAGAATCCCAAGTGGGTGCGACGAAAAATATTGCAGATTCCTCAGTGGCCTTTTGCTCAGTTAGTTTCCCACAAATCCTTGACATGGGGGACAACCTTAAGGAGCGCAAAGATAATCTTTTCTCTATTGAAAAAATTATGGACTAAAAAATACCCTTTTAGCAGATTCAACCATTTATCTACAACATCTGCATCTATCTGGCTTTCAAATAAGAGGATATCAAAATTGACTTGTACCTTGAAGGGCTGGGGGGGGGGCGGGGGGCGCATCCAAAGTGGTTGCTTGATGAAGATGCATCCCTTGTTGGCAGCCATTGAAGGATCTGTGCAAAGTCATTCATCATCTCGTTCCTTTGTCACGTGAGTGATTCCTCGAGCAACAAATTAAAAATATCTCCTGCTTCATTGTTTATCTTTTCTTTCGCCATGGGAGGCCGCCATGATTAGTGGGGATAGTCTTGCAAGGGCTCAACTACTTCAAGTCTCAACTCCTTGTATCCTCACCTCGTCAAAGATATGCACAGAGAAACAAATAATTAGCAGACCACTATGATACCATTGATTTAGATTTATAAATGGAATGAAATGCAATGCATATGTACAAAGAAACACATAAAGATACAATAAAACTTGATTTCTATTAATAAAGAGAACATGCTGAAATTGTAAAAATGCAGACTGAAACAAACTTGTTCGAATGGTGGCAGTTTATCTCTGAGAAGAGATGCGATGACTACACTCATTCACAAGATGCGTACAATGAGGCTCCAAAGACCTTTTTAACATAAAACATAAATGAGAAAACTCTAAACATTCAAAACCCTAACCCTGAGAGATGAAACGCCAAATAGTTTATGGACCCTGATGGGGGTAGTTGATACGTCAACTTTCCGAGGGCGTAACTTTTGCATACAATATTCATTTGGGGTGCTTGATACACCATTGGAAATGTATAGTTGAGGTGTACATATCCCATTAGGCCTAGCTTTTGCTTTCAACTGCATACTAGACACTGTCGAACCCAAAAAACGTGGTTAAGGGCCTCAAAACGACCTCATAAGTTTGGGACCCAAAAAACTGTAAAAAAAACTGCCAAAATGGAAACTATTATTTGAGCCAGTGGAATAGGTGGATGGCCACCAATATACACCCAGATCAAAATTTATTCATAACATCCATATACAATTTAATATATAGAGTTAAAACTTGCATAAATAGAAATTGAACATACACACAAACGACATGATAAATGCCAGTTTAAACAAGATAAGTGTAAAGAACGATAAATTTAAATCAAATTAAATATAATTCATGTTAAAATATCTGTAATGCACCTCTAAAGGCTTACGAGGCCCGATTCACCATCAAGCTCATGTTTCTCCTACCATATATCATTGGCATTCACATTTTATGTTTTGACATTATTTGCTTCAATATTTTGTACATGCTTAGTATCAACTAAATCAACACGAGAAAGGCCACTAATATCTACAAGTATCCCTTCTCTTCCAATAAAAATTAGGGGGTTGATGCTCTTTGGAAATGGCCACATTATTTAGATTATCATTTCGTTTCTATGCCATGTCTTTTGAAGTACATCAGATAATTAATCTAACATATATATCATTTTGTTGAATGACTTGTACCTGGGGATTTTATATTTCAACATATAAACAATAAGGTTCCTTTTCCAAAGCACATCCTAAGGTGGTTCCTACAACTCATTTTCAAAAAGGTGGTCACGATATTTGGAAATAATGTTACAAGTAAAATGAGAGTTGGGACTCATCAAATTTGTACAAAAAAATAAGTCCAAGATTGAGTGACCTTTATTGGAGAATAGGTACAGGGTTCTAGCATATCAAAACAAAGCTAGGTCTTTTCCATTGACTCACTTGATTATCATTCCAATGACTTCTCTATAAAAGTGACAATGTTTATATGATTAGTACTAACAATGAGCAAGAATTTCAAGTCATTAATCCAAGTCCATGGGCAAAGGTTTGCAAATAAGCTGGAGAATCCCTCTTTCACTAATTTGAAATTGGATATAACAAATATATACTAGAGGAAAAATCTATGGAAGACGGTAATGTCCATTTTTCAGTGATGACACCAGGAGGAGCAAATCAATAGCCTATACTGATTCTCGTAGGTTATAGTTAAGAGAAAAAGGGAATAAAATAATTATTTAGTGTCATATACCAGAAAAACCTAAGTTGAAAGTGACATTAAGTAATAAAGTGAAAAAAAGGTGATTAAATGACTTAAAAGAATAATTAAAGTCAAAACTTAGGAAAATTCACTTTAATTAAATAAAGTGAACGAGGAGTTAGAATAAGAATCAAGTATTAAGGGGAGGATAACCCTAATTCCTCTCATTATCGAATATTGAGATTGAGAATTAGATTTGCGTAGAGAAGTCAGACAACTTTGTGGACTTTTGTGGATTTCTAGGGAGAAACCATCATAATGATTGATTTCGGTGTTGGAAGACACACCCTAGTTAGTTGGGAGGATTATCCAAATTCTCCCATCGTTCTTTAGGATTGCAATGGATACAACATTAGATCCGTTGAGAGGAATTCACATCAACCAAGGAGGTTCAAAGATTCTCCCTTGGTGCTTGTAGGGCATGTGAGTTATAGGATTGATCAAGATGGAGGCATGGAGGTTTTGTAGGGACACTATCCCATCGAAAAAAAAAAAATGTTGCGTATTCTCAATGCATGCAACATATTTCACCGTACATATAGTGTATCTTCCATCCAGTAGCATATCTGGACTTGCATGCGATAGATCCACACTCACATGTAGTATATATGGTATTTCTTTTACTCACATGCAACAAATATATTCATAGGAGATTAGCCATTCATCAGTGACAACATTTGCAACGTATGTCCATTGCATGCAACGTATTTTCAGTGCATGCAATATATTTCACCGTGCGTGCAACGTATCTTCCATCCAAAAACATATTTGGACTTGCATGCAACGTATTCTTAGTGCATGTAGAATATTTCAATGTGCATGCAATGTATCTTCCATCCAATAGCATATCTGGAGTTGCATGCGACAGATCCACACTCGTATGTAGCAGATCTGGTATTTCGTTTACTTGCATGTAATAGATCTATCCACAGAAGATTCACCATTCATTAGTGACAACATTTGTAGTGTATTCTTAGTGCATGTAACATATTTCACAATGCATGCAACGTATCTTCCATGTAACAATATATTTGGACTTGCATGCAACATATTTCATCATGCATGCAACGTATCTTCCATACAATAACATATTTGGACTTGCATGCAATAAATCCACACTCACATGTAGTAGATCTGGTATTTCCTTTGCACACATGTGTATTCTAGGTTAGATATAGACTTATAAAGATCAATCTGAAGAGTTTTGAGTAGTTTGGTAGTGTTTTGCTTATATTCTAGTATTCATTTATTGTAATTTCAGTCTTTACCATTAGTGCAATAAAAAACATTGTTCCGACAACAAAACTATTTGTGTGCAGTGAAAACACGCTTAAAGCTCCAAACATTATGAGAATAAACTAAACTGAATCCAAAATCCTTGAAACCACATTCATAAACCCAAAGAAAATTAAGTCAAATAGCCAAATCAATATTAGGGATATTTCAGTGGTATCACATATGGATATCTTGCTAGCATGAAAGTAAATCAACTCATGATTCCAGGAACCAGGGAACATTATCTAGAGGGCAGATGACACATTAGAGACAAGTACATCAGATACCCAAGAGAGGACATAAGGGAAAGTAAGCAATGCAGATAGAGAGAGGATTATAATCCTTTACACATTGATTTAGAGACCGAAGTTGAGGTAGAGATCCGTATCAGTTCAAAGACAGAAGTAGAGGCATAAGAAGAAATGAATGACAGGCATGAACATCTAGAAGATAGAGGAAAGGGCCAAGCCCCACCATTAGACAATACATTGAGGATACTGAATGACCTTGCTAGGGGCTAGGATGTGGTGATGCGGTCTATTGCACAGATGGCGACCAATACATAGACAATTCAGAGCAGCATGGGTAACATTGGCGCAAGTGGTTCAAGTGGAGGGAGTGGTTCCAGTGGGAACAAAATAGGGGCCAACGAAGGTCAGTCACCTACTCGCACTTACACTACATCAACGAGAAAAATTCCTAGACAAATTTTCCCTCACTTCAAGGGAGGACAACAGACAAGGAACCAGGGATGGGGACAACCAATAGAGAATTTCACAGAGTACAAGAGAGAGTATATGGAACTAGGTCTTGAGTTTCATGCAGATATGAGTAGACCCAGAGACTTGCTGAGAGGAGAACAAAAAAATATTGATTTCATTAGGAAGGTTTGGAAACTGCCAATCCCCTCCTTTGATGGGTCTACTAAATTCTCAACTAGAGCATGGGTGTAGAAGCTTGATACCTATTTCTAGCTCAACTAGATGTCTAAATTATAAGACATCAGTTTCACCACTTTACATCTTGAGGGGCAAGCCCACTGGTGGTGGTGTCATGGATTGGTGACATTGGGTCACAATCACATTACATATTATAGGGATATCATAGATAATATTATGGATCGCTTTGATAAAAAGGAACTAGATATTCACTTCCGATATTTGGCACAGTTGCGACAGACACAGTCATTCGAAGCATTCATTACAGACTTTTAGAGGTTGGCAGTGACAATATTAGACGTGTCAAAGCAATTTTTTATTATGTTGTTCACCAAGAGGCTCTCAGAAACCGTTGAGAGGATGGGTGAAAGTATTCGAACCACACACACTACAAGATGTTATCATATGAACTAGAGACATGGAGGATGCAATGTTGAAGCACAAGAACTTTCTCGAACCATTCATCCCACAAAGAGACAAAGACCAAAAATGTTTTCAGAGGGAGTGGAAAGAGAAGGATAAAATTGATGATGAGACTTGACGGGAGTTAATGAGGAAGAAAATTTGCTTCACATGCAAAGAGCCTTGGGTTCCAGGCCACAGGTGCATGGGAAAATGCAAGGTCTATTTAATGGAGGTGGTCTCAGATAGCGATAAGTAGGAGACAAAACGTACTACACATGACAATGATTCCAACAACTCATGAGAGTGTTAGAAAAAATAGGATCGCAGAGCAATAAAATAAAACAAATGTGGAAATAAAACACAGAAGATACACAATACAATAGAGACACAAATATACATGGTTCACCCAGTGTGGGCTACGTCCACCAGATAAATTTTCAGGTCCTTCCTTTTTATTATTCAGCAAAATGAAGGGATAAAACCTACAACACACCTGCTACAACTTCCTCTTCTTCCTCTCATAGTCTCCTCTCTTAGAATACAATATTCATGATAATACACAACCACAATACAATTCCCTCATCAAAGAGGGTTTCCTTCTAGGGAAAAAATAACTTCTACCACCAAATCTGTGACCTTATAACGAACGGTCCAAATTGACTATGAAATTACAATATTTTACAAGGAAAATATTCCCAAAAGTTTGCTTCAGGGGCGCTGCCCCTGAATCCCCCACCAGGGGGGGGTACAAAAATTTTCAGCACCCCTCCTTAGACCCCCTGGCGATAGTTGTGGGGGGAAAATACCCCCCACACCCCCTCGTTAAGGAATGGGGTCCAAGCACAGTTGAAACAAACCTCTAAATCAGGAAGATAATCAGGCTCCACAACCAACAATCTCCCACTTGGAGACTGATCACAACGACTCCACTGTTGTTGTACCTACTGAACTATACTCCACCTTGGACCTGGAAAATTTCTCATCTCCACCTTCATGCTTAAAGGCAAATTCAAACTAAGAAGGAACTCAATTTCTCCCTAGTTACTCCCTTTGTTAACATGTCTGCAGGATTCTGGCTAGTATGTTTCTTTTCCAACTTCAAATGTCCATATTCCAAGACGGATCATATGAAATGGTACCTAGGATGTATATGCTTAGTCTTTGAATGGAAGGCTAAGTTCATTGCAAGATGAAGGACACTCTCAGTGTCACAATACAATCTATTATTCTCCTGCTTCTTTCCCAATTCCTCCATAAACCTCTGTAACCTAATCATTTATTTACTAGCCTCTGTAGCAACAACATATTCTTCTTCTGTTGTTGAAAGTGAAACAACCTTTTGCAGTTTTGAAATACAACTTAATGTTGTTCCACCTATAGTAAAAACATACCTTGTGGTGCTTCTACTGCTATCTTTATCACCTTCCATATATGAATCAACATATCCCTATAGAACAGTGTTTGAACCTCCAAAACATAATGCATGAGTAGGAGTACCTCTCAAATACATGAGAATCCACTTTAGTTCCTCCCAATGTTCTTTACTTGGATTGTTCATATATCTGCTTACAACTCCCACTGCATGTGAAATATCTAGCCTTGTGAAAACCATCACATACATCAAGTTTCCAACCGTCGATGAATAAGGGACCCAATACATGTATTCTATCTCCTCCCGTGTCTTGAGACACATTTCCTTAGTTAATTTGGAATGGCTAGACAAAGGTGTACTAATTGGTTTTGCATTTTTCATTCTAAACCTCTCCAACACCTTCTCTATGTACTCACCCCGAGACAATGCCAATTTGCAATTTTTCATGTCTCTTGTTATTCTCATACCACGGATTTTATTTGCAACACCCAAATCCTTCATCACAAATGAATTAGCTATTTTCTTCTTGAGCACATTTATATTCTGGATGTTAGACCCTGCGAAAAGAATGCCATCTACATACAATATCAAGATAATATAGCTTCCATTTTTTAGGCTTTTAAAATAAACACAACGATCATAATGACATCTATTATAACCTTGTTATGTCATAAACTTGTCAAACTTCAAATATCACTTCCTTGGAGCTTTCTTTAGGCCATACAAGCTCTTATTCAACCTACATACCATTTTTTCCTTTCCTTTGACCTCATACCCATGTGGTTGTTGCATATAAATATATTCATCCAAATCTCCATGGAGAAAAGTTGTTTTACATCTAACTATTCAAGATGCAAATCTTCTACTTCCACAAGACTTAAAATAGTCCTAATTGAAGTAATTTTAACAACAGTAGAAAATATTTCAGCAAAATCTGTACCTTTATTTTGTGCAAACCCCTTTACAACAAGTCTATCCTTGTATCGCTTTTTGCCTCCATATTTTTCCTTCAACCTAGTAAACCCATTTATTCTGCAATTCTCTTTTTCCTCCAAGAAACTGAACAAAGTCCCAAGTATGGTTATTTACCAAGGAATCCATTTCCTCTTTCATTCCTTGCTTCCACTTCCTTTTAGTGTCTCCCTGCATTGTCTCTTCATAACTTTCTGGTTCACTAGAATCAATCAACAATAAATAGTACAATGAAGAAGAGTATCGTTCAAGGGGTCTACTTAACTTGGTAGATATTCTAACAACACTTGTAGGAGTTTGATGTACATGTTGCTCCTATTGTTGTACATTTTGATTTTCTAGTACCTTTGGAATTTCTTTTTTCAGTGATCTCATCGAGCACTGTGTATTTTGGTTTTTCTTTTTCCTATTTCTTTCCCTGAAACCGATCTTTGTACATGACCTTCTCATTGAATACAACACCTACACTCCTAATGATTTTTTGTTTTTCATAATTCCATAAGAGATAACCAAAATCATTAACGCCATATCCAATAAAGGTACAATTCTTGGATTTTGCCTCAAGATTTGTTCTATTTTCTTTATCAATATGGACAAATGCTTCACAACCAAAAGTCTTTAAAAAATAATAGTTTACCTTTTTACCTGTCCATGCCTCCTCTGGAATTCCACTATCCAAAGAGCTTGAAGGTCCTTTGTTTATTAAGTAACCAACGGTATCTACAACATCTTCCTAGAAATATAAGGGCAACCCAGCATGCAACTTCATACTCCTTGCACGCTCCACGATTGTCCTATTCATCCTTTTTGACACACAATTTTCTTTTGGTGTTCTTGGAACTGTTTTCTCTCTATGAATCCCATGGTATGAACTATAATCATCAAACTCCTTGCTACAATATTCAACTCCATTGTCTGATCTGGGACACTTCAACATTTTTCCTGTCTCATTCTCAACCAAAGCTTTCCATTTCTTAAAAGTATCAAAAACATTATATTTTTGTCGAATGCAATAAACCCAAGTTTTTATAGTTGCATCATCAATAAAAGTAACATAATAATGAGATCCACCAAGAGATGATACATGAGCTGGTCCCCATACATTTGTATGCACAATCTCTAACCTTTCACTCTTCTTTTCTTTTCCGACTTTAAGAAATCTAACTCTCTTTTGTTTTCCATAAACACAATGCTCACAGAAATCCAAATCAATTTGTTTAAGATCCGGCAACAAATTTCTTTTGTGAAGTATATGCATCCCCTTCTCACTCATGTTTCCAAGCCTATGATGCCAAAGTGATGTATCCACTCCTGTAGAATCTAAAGAGATAGAAGAATCAATATTACTAGTACATAAATACAATGTACCTACCTTCTCTCCTTTTGCTATCACCAATGATCCTTTGGTGAACTTCCACGCCTTATATGTAAATATAGATATACAACCTTCACTTTCCAACTGCCCCGTTGAAATTAGATTTTTCCTTAGATATGGAACATGTCTTACCTCTTTCAACAACCATTGGTTTCCATTCCTTTGCTTTATTTTTACCTTTCTTATTCCAACAATTTTGCATGGTGCATCATCACCCAAATGAACTTGTCCAAAATCACCTTGAACATAATATAGAAAGTGTTTCCTATGGGGTGTGGCATGAAATGAAGCCCCTGAATCTACTACCCAAGACTAAGAAATATGATCTACAGAAAGAATTAAAGAATCGTGTAACACATCACCTGTTACATTTGCTTCTTGATTTTTCTCTGATTGTCCATCTCTTTGTTTCTTTGGAGCTCTATAGTCTTTTTATAGATGTCCTTTCTTCCCACAATTCCAACACTCTATATTTCCCAGTTTGGATTTGGATATGCCTTTCCTATAATTATCAGGGTTCCCTGAGCCCTTTCCTTTATCCTTTGTCTTCCCCTGTTCTCCATGTTTAATGCATTACCTGATGTCTCACCTGTGCTTTTCCGTCACATTTCCTTTCTAAGGATAACACCACCAACATCATCAAATTTTAGAGTGTTTGAACCAGAGACAAAATTAGGTACAACCATGACCAAGCCATTCCAACTTTTTGGCAATGAGAACAATATTAGAAGAGCCCTGACCTCATCATCAAAGTCCACTTTTATAGAACTTAGCTGATTAGTAACTGTATTAAATTCATTTAAATGATCTGCAACAAACCCACCTTCTGACATCTTAATATTAAATAATCTCTTCATTAGAAATACCTTATTGGATACCAAGGGTTTTTCATACAGTTTATCCAATGCATCCATCATCTCCTTCGTTGTATTTTCTTTGAAATATTAAAAGCCATCGACACTGTCAGGCTCAGCCGTATCATTCCTAGTGCCTTTATGTCAAGAACCTCCCATTCTTCGTCCTTCATGGATGTCAGCTTCTTTTCTATTCCACCCAATGGTAGGAATAGATCCTTCTAATATAATTAATTCTCCATCTACATCTTCCATAACTGGTATTTTTGGCTGTTAAATTTCTCGACCCTAAACTTTTCATCTTCCGCCATTGCTCCCACTCGAACTAGGAACCCTCTTTTCCTGCGAGTTACCTTTTGCTTTGATACAAGTTATAAAAAACAATATCGTGGAACAATAAAATAAAACAAATGTGGAAATAAAACACACAATATACACAATACAATAGAGACACATATATATGTGGTTCACTCAGTGTGGGCTATGCCCACCAGAGAAATTTCCATGTCCTTCCTTTTTATTATCCATCAAAATGAAGGGATACAACCTACAACACAACCGCTATAACTTCCTCTTCTTCCTCTCAGAGTCACCTCTCTCAGAATACAATATTCAGGATAATACACAACCGCAATACAATTCCCTCACAAAAGAGGGTTTCCTTCTAGGGAAAAAATACCTAAAATAACTTCTACCATCATATCTGCAACCTTATAATTAACGGTTTAGATTGAATATGAAATTACAATATTTTACAAGGTAATTTTTCCCAAAATTTCGCTTCAAGGGTGCTGCCCCCAAATCCCCTTCCAAGGGGGGGATAATTTTTTTTTTCCTCCCCCCCTGGACCCCCCTAGAGACAGTTGTGTGGGTGTAACAATCCTAGTTAAATAGTTGCTTAAGGTTTATCAAGTATAGTTAATTAAATAATTAATTGTCCTAATGGGTATTAGTTAAATAATGATTATTTATTAATAATATTAATTAATTAATTAATTATTGTTTAATATATGTTGATTAATTAACACATTTAATGTTTGGGTAAGGAATTAAAGGCTTAAAAACTTTTATTTAGAAAAATTTACATAGGAAGGGATAGGGTACTGAATGGAGGGATAAGGTATTAAATGGAGGGATAAGGTGGGTGGCATTGAATGGAGGGAGGAGGCAGTGAATGAGAGGAGGATATGAGGGGGCATAGGCATTTGGGGAGAGGGACTTTTGGAAATTTGGGGGAAGAAAGCAACATTTTGGAGATTAGGGATTGTATGTGTTTTCTGGTTTTGTATTTTCTGGTTTGGAGTTTGGGTGGACTGTTACAGGGGTGCATCGGTTGCTGGGAGTTTTGGGCTAGGGGGCCAGGAATCCTCACAGAATCCTAGAGCTAGGGAGCCGGATAGGCTCTGTTCCTAGCTGGTAGGGAGGAAAGATTCAGTTTTGGGTAGAGTTTGGGCAGAGTAGCAGCGAGGACAGATGGAGATTGGAGAAATAACATCAGACAGAGGTATGTATTTTCATGAATATGATGTGTTATGTGGTTGTTACGTAAGTTTATTTTCATGCTGTTCATAAACAAAATTTATGCTAAATAAATTATGATTATAAGTTGATGATTAAATTGTATAGGATATAATTTATTTATTCTTTATTTAGCTTGTGTTTTATAAGGCTCTGTGGGGACAGAGGCCTTACAGTGGGGGAAAGCCCCCCCACACCCCCTGTTAGGGAATGGGGTCCAAGCATGGTTGAAACAAACCTATGAATTAGGAAGATAATCAGGCTACACAACCAACAAAGAGGAGCATCCTCATGAGACACAACCAGGGGAGACACAACCATAGATGGGGGCACCACCATGGGAGGATGAAAATCATAGAAAATCTATCACGAGCTCTCAGATATGACACCCTTAGGTTCAAGGGAGTCATTCAAGGGCAAAGAGTCATGCCCTTGGTGGATGGTGGGGTGACCCACAACTTTATTGATGCATCATTGGTGGCCAGGAGAGGATTGCAGAGAGAGGAGTTTGAGGTTTTCAACGTAGTAGTAGCAGCAGGTGGCTATAACATGACCCATCGAGACAAAATTCTGAATCTAGAATTGAAAATAGGAAACTACTTGGTGACCGATGTTTTGTATGTAGTTGACCTATCTAATGCATATATAGTCTTAGGGTTCTAGTGGTTTTATTTTTTGGGAAAGATCACCATGAAATACCTATTAGTGAAAAATTGAATATTGAGGTTCTCGAAGGTTACCAACAAAGGTACCACTCTAGTCTAGTAGTGCTATCATATTCAACCTTCCACAAGGGAAGGAGGTCTCACCCGAACCGCAACCAAGACTTATGTGTGATAAAGTGAGTCAATGTGGACACACCATCAGATATAGTGAAATAAAACTAAAATTCATACTTAAATGTAAAAGATCAGATAATTAGAAGTATAAACTAGGTTATGAATTCAACAATCCATGTTGCGCAACATAAATATAAGCACATACATCACAATAGCTTGGAAACCATATTGCAACTAGAAATTACACAAAACATGAAAGATTGTGCAGGAGAGAGATCATGCATTCATCCATATCATAACAATTTTTTGGATGCCCAAATAATCCATTATGTATTATCATATCATATACTAGCGTACATGGAGTATTTATTTCATATCAAGACTTATACAACAAAACCAATGCGAAAAGAAGAATAAGAATCGAACAACAACATTCTAACAACTCTCAATGATAATACTAGATCTTAGAATTATCTCATCCACTTAACAAAAGTAACAATAACATCTAAAAAAAAACAATAGTGAGAATCAACCCTTTCCCATTACATTTTTCCCAATTTGTATAATTTCCTTGGTTGCTTCTTGATTATGCTTCTATGCTTTCTTGATTCCGTTACTATTCCTTTCTCACTTTATCTTTTCCTGCGCTCAAAGCTTCTAGACATTTCTTCTTCCTCCTCCAGCTGGAATTTGATCTATATTCACTATTGTCATGCTGGTAGTTAGATTTTTGTTTAACATATCTACTTTCCACTGCTTCTATTCTTTCGCTGCCCTGTTATGCTTTCTCACAAAACTGTGATCCTTCCGTACAACTGAACGTTCTCCAAAATGAAGGGCCCACTAGGCCCTGACAACAATATTTGATTCGTCCCAAGTCAACCTTCCATTGTTTTTATGTTGTCACCTTCAAATGAACGGCCCAACTCTAGTACAATTGAAAGGGCATGCTCACGGAAATTCCAAAATCGAGGCGTCTGCAACAAATTCCTGCGCGACGTTGACATCAGGCACCTTGGGTTTAGTAGCCAACAATGTATTCCACTCTATTTCAATAAGGGAGTCCAACTGTTGCAGCAAAATGTACTCAGCTTGGATTGTAGGCCTCAAATTTCAAAGTGTTATCTTCGTAGCTCTGTTAACCTCATCCATGGAATCCAACTTGTCATCCTCAACTTGTATCTCGACAAACTTAGATGCTTGCTCGATAGGGTTAATAATGGATCAAGATTTTGCATGCATTTTCTTAAGCCTCAGATCTTTGAAAGGATTATTGCGTTGGTCCAGCAATCCAACCCAGTCCATGACCATATTGAATATTTGACCACATTCCTCGGTCCAGGTATGAAGCGAGGACTTGACAGTGGTGCCCTCCTCGACTGCATGTGTAAGCTTCTGGAGGATCTCTTTGAGTTGTTAATTTTCCTTTAATTTGAGCGTAGCTACCTCATGTTGCAGGGTATTTGTCTTGGCCGCCAAATGGGACCATGCACCAACAATGAGGTCAAATATGTCATGTTGTGCAACTAGAGTGATATATTCTAGCATCTCAGGAAGGATCTGTTTGAAAGAAGGTTAGACTTGAGAAAACTTGTCAGTGACAATTGCAATAACGGATTCGACCTGTACTTGCAAGTCATTCTCATATGCTTTGGATGTAGTGGCTTCATTGACAACCTCTCGCAATGATTCCATGTGAGGGCTTGGTTGGTATGCTCGACTGTTGTGATCCTTTGCTCTAGCTATTCGGTGGAACCCCAGATAAGGTTCAGGATATGTGGTGTATCCCATGTGGACAACTCTCCACTGAGGAAAATGGAATCCAAAGGTGACCACGAAGTAAGCGACTGAAATCATGCAATAGAATGCTTAGAAATGTTGGGGGTACTAGCACCATTTGGGGTAGGTGAGTGAGCTTGGAGGCTTCATGCAATATTTCCCATGACCTCGGAATGAAGTTTTGCAAGCACCCCTATTTGTTCCAAGAAGAGCTCCAATATAGCTCACCATTGTTGAGGGTCTTGTAGCAGAGGTACAATCTATTCTTTGATAGAAGTAGTGCTATGCGTTGACTGAGTGTCATCCTAGGTGTCTAGTTGGTCCTGTGGAGGGTCCTCATCCATCAAAATATGGGTTTTGAGACTTGTCTCTAGTTGTGGAGGAGATTCCGTTTCGAGGGTCATGTGCATGGGGTCTGGGACTTCCGGGACCTGACGAGAAGTGGAGGGGAATGAACTAGTGGTACTGATAGTTTTGGTGAGATAGGCAGTAGAGTCTAGCGAAATAGTGTCAAACTGGTTATAGGTTGGGGATGTTGGAGGTGTGTGTGCAAGTGTGGTGGTACCACTATTCTATGGAGTGGTGGCTTCCTTGATGATAGTGGTATATTGGAGTTGCATGGGAGGGTCATCAAGAATATGGATGCCAACGGGTGTGGATAGTGAAGTGAATGGGGTGGAAAGTCTAGTGCGTGTCCGAGGTGGGGTGGTGTGCAATTGAGGGGGGTTGGTATGCGATGGAAGTGGAGTGGTGTGAGCATGAGGTGGGATGGAGGAAAGGGGGGTGGTTTCAATGATGACAATATATGTGGGGGAGTGGGATGGGGATTTGGTACGAAATTTATTCTGAGTAAAAACCAAAGTCATGACCTCTTGAAATTGCTTACTTTATATTGTGGCATTATCAAGAATAGATGAAAATGGAATCTGAACTGTGCCACTCGACAACACTTCCTCTTTTCCTTCATATTCATCTTCTTATGAGTTGGATGGCGTCTGGTCGTTCTTGGTGGAACTAGTCCCAGCTCCAGAAGACTGCATAGGAGCTAAACTTTGTGCAATTGTGGGCATCATATAAGAGACACCCATCTTCTTCTTTTAGATAGTGACCCCAGGCCACAAGGTGACTTCCTTATCGAACACGACCTCATCCAAGTAAAATGGCAAAAAATACATATGAAAAAGAGGCAAAGCCTCCCCTAGAGGCAACATAAATGTATGATCTCAGCTCATCATGAACCAGATATTGTGGGTATGCTTATTAAGTAGCATCTGTGGGATCCCCAACCATTGTGTTGCAACAATTAGGTCATCATACCATTGTGAAAATGTGACATTGTGAGCAGCCTCGTTGGTGGATGCAAGGAAAAAATGCCATGAATTTAAAATCTTGGCAATAGGACCATTGACATTGTGAGCGATACTACGCCCTTCAACGGTTTCTATTTCCACATGGTGAAGGCGACGAGCAAGTAGAAATAGATGAAATATTTGACTCGTTCATGCACATCCACACAAGTYTGAAACAACTCGATGAACACGTATTTGCACCAATTCATAGGTGTACCATTCTTGCTGAACTGCGCCATTGGGATGGTGTCTAGGGTACACTATTCCTTCGT
Source organism: Picea mariana (assembly GCA_032191745.1). Lineage (NCBI taxonomy): Eukaryota > Viridiplantae > Streptophyta > Pinopsida > Pinales > Pinaceae > Picea > Picea mariana. The sequence goes on along the minus strand of JASDQU010739005.1, from coordinate 308,077 downwards.
GTACTTTCTCATCACTTTCYGTGCAATCAGGTAGCAAGCCATGTGGACCTACTCGTCATTAATCAATGCAATGTGTGCTCCTTAGCCTCCGCAATGTGTACCATATTTTTCATATAGGATCGATTCCCATTTCTTCTTACCGTGATTCCAAGAGCATTGGAATCCTTTAGTGACATCCTGGCCCTGCATGGATAGCTCGGTGAGCATATATATTTCCTCCACATGGATTAGGTAGGCTTGTTATAACCAGAGGGTACTGTTGTGAACTTTGCTGATAAAAAATTTGGTGCATCATCTAGTTTCTCCAACAATACCAAAGACAAATAGGTCACAAAGACACAAAAAGTGGAATCTCGCAAGGGAATGTAGTCAAGATTCCATTGCCACTAGAACTCTTTATCTGGCAATGCATTTCAATCTATGAAAGCATTGGTATCCATGTGTGGGAATTCTACAACGTTGGTAAAATCAAGGTTGACCATCCTAGTTTGTTTGACCTTCCTATGCATATTCCCTTGAACAATGTCCCGTGGATCAATAAAATATACTAGAAAAATAGTTCTAAGGGATCCCCGACCAACTGTTTGAACCATTGGAACCAATTGACGTTGGTAAACAAATAACACTGAGGGGTAAATTCATGGACGTGGGCTTACATGGTGCTTAAGAGGCTCCAGAAATGAGTTTACAAGCAATGAGATGAAAACACAATAATTGTTGGGTCATCAGGAAAAGGGGATTATATAGGAACCATGCAGGAAGTGGTGCGATGGACATGCATTGAATGTTACAAGGTGACAATAGTGGACATTAGCGTCAGCTAAATCTCTCGAGAACAATAAAATACACTATGTGATTGGGGAAAATAAATGCATAAATGGAAAGTTGGTAACGTGACATCAGATCAACTCGGGAAAGCAATGAGTAGGCAGATGGTTAACTAGAAAAAGGACAGACAATTGTTAATATTTAATTGACTATGATAGCTAGAGGAAAGATGACAAATAAAAAGGAACTAACAAATTTTAAAAACCCACATGATGAATCAAGGGCATGGAATTCAAACTTTGGAAACATTAAGTATGAGATGATGTTATTGAGACTCCCTCGACCACAAAGGTGATATCCGGGTTGGATGATGTGGAAAAAACTACGAGACTTCTAGGGTCGGTGATAGTTGGAAACGTCACCATTTTAATGATGGAAATGGAAAATAGAGAAAAAATTGTTCATCCTACCTATGAAACTCACTCCCGGAGACAAGAGCGGAACAAAACTTAATTTATGAAGCAGAAAGGTAGGGCTTCAAGTGTGCTCCATTCACCCTTATCGGTCGAAGAATTCCATCAAGTTGCGCTAATAAGAGAATTCTAGAGTAACATATTTCCACAACTATAAAAGGTACAAGCCAATGCTTTTGGAGCTTCCTTGGATGTTTCTGATACTTGCTTTCATATAATATCATAAGGTCACCTTGGACAAATGATTTATGATTTATATGTCAATCATTCTAGGACTTTTGCTGGGATTTCTCCATGGTTTGATGAAACTATACTAAGAAGCTAGCTTCCTCAAGTACCATCAGTTCCTCGACCCATTGAGAAAATGAGTCATCATTTGTCATCTTAGTAGCTTGTGCAATAGATAAAATTGGGGTGAGAAACTCAACTGGCACAACTGCTTCTTTGCCATATACCAGTTGAAAAAGAGTATACCTGTTTAATTACTTCATAGTAGTCCGGTAGGCCCATAACATAGATGGAACTCGCTCATACCAATCATGTTGATTTGCGCAACAGACTTTAGTGAGCCCCATCTCCAAGATTTTAGTAAATAATTCCACTGTACCGTTAGCTTGTGGATGGTAGGGGCTGCTCTTATGATGCTGAATAAGAAATTGTCTTGTAAGGGTCACAATAGTCTCATTGAGAAAGTGGGCTCCTTGATCACTGGTCAATCTCCGAGGAAAACCACTGCAACTTTCTAGATCGAATAGAACCCCTCGATTTGGGACATTTTATCAATGTATGAACCTCGGTATATCATCTCGTACACCATACCTGTGGGTGAATTTATCTAGGAATGGCCAGTTCTTGAAATTTTTAGTTAGTGCAAAAATTTGGCCTTGCAGTTGTGTAAAATTATAGTCATCAGGTGGTATTATCATCCACAAAATGCCAGGATATCCCACCATCGCCTCGATTTTTATAGCCCATTCTAGGGATTCCCCCAAAGTGGCTATTCTCTGTTGGGTTAACAAGATTTGGGTTAACGGTAAAATATCCTGAATAATCCATTCCCACCGGTGGCCTCCATGGATGGGGTTTGCTAATTTCCCTATCACATATTTGAACCTTTGGTTATACTTCCAATAATATCCCCCATCTCTATGTTTAATCTCTCACAACTCAGAGAGGGCATGTATTTCTGACTGGGATAAACATAATTATGCTTTGAATCATTATTTGACTTGAGCAAGAGTGAAAGATTGTCCTTGAGGATTTCCTAGTTCAATGGATTTCATATACCATTTCAAAGCACGACCTCTCAAGGTGTTCTGAAAATCGACTAATTTATTAGCATCCAAAGTTCCATGAGACCACTATATGGCCTCGCAAATAAACCAATGATGTTCAACATCCTCAACCCCTTTACCCCAAAATTATGGGTATCAAGTGAGGGAACTGGTGTGTTGATGCACCATTGAAGGACTTGGGGACCCTATCAAGATAAATCCTAAAGGTCCTTGTTGTGATAAAACTAAATAAATTGCCACATTACTACTACTAATACTACCACTTGAACTGGTTGGACTAGAATGAGGAGAAATGGGAGAAATTATGGGAGAGTTTATTGTAGAATTTACTGTATTTTTAGATTGCACTAAGGGACTAGGTGATCTAAGGCTAGTTCATGTGTCTTTGGGATGGTATTCCTTAACCTAGGGGGTCACATTAGGAGGCCATATTGTATCAGGTCCTATAGATTACTTCACTTCTTCAAGCATTGTCGAAGCTAGTTCTCCCACAACTTCTTCATAGGTTACAATTGAGTCTTTTTCCTTGATGAAAAATCCTATCTTAATTATTTCTTCCAAATTTTATTCACCTCATATACTCTATCCCAAAATATCACCTTTCTCTCCAAACCTCTCCTTCAACCATCGGCTAACCAACCTTCCACTTGTATGCAACTCCCTCAACTTCTCTAACTCTCTTTTATGACTCTTCTCGAAGCCGATCCTCTTCTTCGACTAATCAAGCCTCTTCATTAACTTTCACATCTATTTTTTACACGTCTTTTCAATCACAACAACCCTTTTTTGAGCCCGCTCATATATAGAAATATTCTCACGAAAACCCCTTATACCTTAATAAATTCCATATCCTAACTCATGAACCTTCGCCTGAGTCACCCACCCCTCATGCACAAGGGTTTTACACTGCCATTTCAACCAAAGCAACCAACAACATTCCCTCTTCTGCTAGCAAGATCTTAATCCACAACAAAATTTCTCGTAGTTAGCTTCCTCGAGCTCCCTCATAGAATACTACTTCTGCCTTTGAGAAAGACTAGTGGTTCTTTGTGGAAAATTAAATAATGTATCCCTCTAGGATAGTGTGTACCCAGAAATCCACAACTCGAGAAATATGGTGATCTAACTTGTGAAGAGTGGCTAGCTACTCAACAATCCAATTAAATCTTTTATTGACGTGATCTTTAAGTTTTGACGCTTCTTGCAACCAATCAAGCCACTGATAGACCTCTTCCAGAAATCAGATCCAGAAGATTTCATACTGGTCACTTACAGGTTCGAAATAAAAAACAATTTCCTTCACAACCCTCCTACTTTTTTATCATAGTTTAGCTGCTCGAAATATACATCCATCACACTTTCTTTGCCCCCAATTCATAATTTCATATTTAAAAATATGATGTTGCATACTCTAAAGACTTACTTAGAAGCCATGTCCCAACAATGAAACCATTTTTTGGCACAAAATTGAAGATCAGGGTTCTTGGAGGTTACCAACTAAAGTATCGATGTAGTCTAGAAGCGTTGGTATATTCAATGTTCCTTAGGGAAGGAGGTCTCACCTGAAGCGCGATCGATACTTGTGTGTGATAAAGCGACTGAATGTGGACACACCATCAGATCTAGCAAAATACAATTCATATTCATACTTAAATGTAAAATATCATATCATTAGAATTCTAAACCAGGTTATGCATTCAATAATCCATGTTGCGCAACCTAAAGATAAGCACATACATCACACGATATTGGAAAGCATATTGCAAATAGAAACTACACAAAACATGACATATTTCCCAAGAGAGAGATCATGCATTCATCCATATTTGGATGCCTAAATAATCCATTATGTATTATCATATCACATAATAACGTACATGGATTATTTCTTTCACATCAAGACTTATACAACAAAACCAATGCCAAAAGAAGAATAAGAATTGAGAAACAACAATCTAACAAATATCAATGATAATAGTAGATCTCAGAATTAGCTCGTCCACTTAAAAATAGTAACAACAACAACAACAACAAGAGTCATCCCTTTCCCATTACATTTTCCCCAATTTGTATCATTTCGTTGGCTACTTCTTGATTTATCTTCTATGCTTTCTTGATGCCATTTATGTCGCTTTCTTTCTTTGTGTTTTCCAACGCTTGAAGATTCTAGACATTTTTGCTTCCCCATCTAGCTGGAATCTGATTTGTATTCACTATTTTCATTCTAGTAGTTATCTTTCTACTCAGCATGGCTACTTTCAAATGCTTCTAGCATTCCGCTACCCTGCTATGACTTATTGCAAAAACTTTGATCCTTTTGGAAAACTAAATGTTCTCCAAAATGAAGGGCCCAATGATACTAGACTTTGGAGATGGGATACAAAGATGATGAGGTAAAGAAGGTGGTGTTGAGGGGAATTTCCAATGGGAAACCGAGGACAGTTTCAACAAAGAGGATAGAGAGAATATTCAGGCACAATGATGTAGCATATGCAACCAAGTGCTTGATCACTACACAGAGAGCATCATATGGCAGATAGAGGTATGAGACAAAGATACATGCATTACTAGGGAATCATGAGTATTTTTTTGGATAAATTCCTCCAGGATGACCTCCACACAAAGGGCTTGAGAATGCTATTGAGCTCGAGGAGGGGGATAAACCAACAAGTTTTTCATTATTAGAGATATCAGTTGATTGGAAGGGTGACTTATTGGTGGAGTACTCCAAGAACCAATTCGCTTTTGCGTTAATGGATGGACAGGTACATGATGAAAGATACTGAGTCTTAGATGATGTCATATTCTATAAAGATTGGATCTAATTGGTTCCAAAGTCTGATCTCAAAAATAAGATTCTAAATGCAACACATGATTCACCACTAGCAGCGCATCAGGGATATTTTAAAACCTACAGGAAAATTAGGGACATATTCTCATGGAAGGGTCTCAAAGATGATGTGTTGAGGCATGTAAGAGAGTGTGTGACTTGCCAATAGAGTAATTTGGAGCAGACACATCCTGCAAATTTACTTCAGCCGCTACCCACCCCAAAGCAGAAATGGGAGAGAATTTCGATGGATTTAATTATGGGCCTACCCAAGGTGCAAGGTAGAGACTATATTTATGTAGTGGTTGATATATTGACCAATTCCACACATTTTTTTGCGATACTTTCAGAGTACAAGGAAACACAAGTTGTAGAGTTGTTCTTCAGGGAGGTTTTCAGACTCCACGGATTGACGAGGTACATAGTTAGTGACATGGGAAAAACATTTATCAACACTTTATGGTAGGAATTGTTCATGTTAGTAGGTACAGATTTGACACCGAGCACTGACTATCATCCACAAGAATATGGGTAGACCGATATTGTAAAAAAGTGAGTGGAACCAATTCTAAGGAACTTTTTCGGGGGGAAATAGTGAGCATGGACTAAGTGGTTACACATGGGAGAACATTGTTATATGAATACCTATCACATGTCCATTGAGATGACACCCTTCAGAGCATTGTATGGATGCAATGCTCCATCATTTTTAGATGTAATATTTGGGGACAAAAGGGATTCCAAAGACAAATATTGGATACATGAGAGTCAAAAGATCCTCAAGATCCTTAAGAAGAATTTACAAGTAGCCTAGAATCAACAAAATATATACGCAGATAAGAACCAGGTAAGCACAACTTAGAGGAGGGAGACTTGGTATTTTTTAGGCTACAACCTTATATACAATCTTCGTTAAAAAGGAGTGGGGTAGAGAAACTGAAGCCAAGATTCTATGGCCCTTACATGATTAAGAGGTGAGTGGGGGAGGTGGCCTACGAGCTCGAGTTGCCAAAGGGAAGTAAAATCCATAATGTGTTTCATGTGTCATTCCTTAAGAAAGATTTAGGATAGCATATTACTAGTTTCCATGGAGTTAACCTTGTTTTGGGTTTTTGGTCACTAGAGTGAGAAAAAAGAGATCCCTTTAGTTTCCTTGATAGGCCAACAAAGAAAAAAAAGAAATAAAGAAAGAAAGAAATAGAACAAGAAAGAAATGACAAACAAAAAAGACTAAACTAAGAAAATATAAACAAAGGATGCATGAAACTTGACACAAAGAATGGTTACCCAATAGAGAATGGTCTTTGGAATTGAGAACAACAAGAGGAGAAATATGGGATTTATGAATCCCCTATTCCTCCTATGGAGGGATCTCGAATCCCTCAAAGTAGAGATTTTACTCTCCTATCTGGAATTGACAATGGTGAAGAAGTCTATGGAAAATCTTTCCAACAGGTGGAAAACTTCCCTATGCAATACTTTCTCAAACTATTCTCAAGAAAAAAATTGGTTTCTCCAAGAGTAATTGGGCAACATAAAAATACAATGAACTTCTTCCTTTTCAACATACAATGGCCATGTATTAATAGGACCATAGAAATATATTTCATAACATGTTCCAAGTTTGAATGTGATGCCTTTAGAGGTACATCCCATCCTTTTAGTCATCCCAAGACAAAATTTTGGGTCGATCTTAGGGTCTTTTCTTGATTCACTTCAGCCTAAAAGTGGTTGAGGCCCGACCAAATCCATAAATTTGTTGTTTTCTCTTCTACATGGGTTGAATTAGTGATAGTTGCACAACTTGTGCAGAGTGCACATTTGACGCTTTGCTTATCTACGCAGATGTGCCCGTATTGACTTTGGTGGAAATGCACGGGAATTCAGGGCTCTTTTTATATAGTTTTGTCATCTTGATGAAGTAACTCCTATAAATGCTGGAGGTATGTTGTGTTTGTGTTGATATTCTCTTCAACCATTTTCTATATTTCTCGTGAGAAATTTTTCGGCAATAAAATATGCCCCCTAATGTGTGAGGTTAGGAGCATACATATAGTCGAAATACATCATTATTTATTTTGTGAATAGGAGAGTTGTAGTTGGCATATGAGGAGGACTATAAGAGAGATCCTTTGAAGGAAAAGGAGATCTTGAGGGGAACCAAGTATTCTCTAAAAACTGAAATATATATCTGGGTACAAACGAGGCAGGCATGCCCCATGCTCATGTCATGAAACCATAAATGAAATGACAAAAACTTAATATTGTTGATGAAGTAGATATCTACAGCGCCCTCAGGGGCGTAAAAAAAGGGCAGATAATGGTTCTGATTACTGAATGGGATTTGAATCGAGCTATGAACAACTCGAAGGGATTGATGGCCTAAAAAATTCACAGGTCTTCAATAATTACTGAAAACTACAACAGTCGCATAGTAAGACCCACCATAACATGAAACTTTGTTGGAGTCGAATGTCATGGGGGTCAACGACACCAGAAAGTGACGAAGACTCTTTCTGTGCCATCTGAGTCGCTCATTGTAACATCCCGCTATGGCGCACTGAGAACACTTATTATTTGAGGACACTTGATTGCAAGTGATCTGAACCCTTTTTGATGTTAGACCTATTATATTTGATTATGATGTGATTGACAGATGACATGATGTGTTACTATTTGATGTAGACGGGTGCTATTGACTCAGTTTGGTTGAGTGTGCAGGGTTTTTGACCCGAGGATCCAGAGGCATCGGTAGATCCCCCTTGGACTCCGGACTGAGTCANCGACAGTCGCTCACGATGATTCTAAGGGGCGCGCAATAAGGCAGGGGCCTTATTCCTTAGAGCCCTTAGTCTCCTACGAGTTCACCTGGTGGAGTATTTACTCCAGGGGTTATAGAGGTCTACCAATCAGTCCAGTCAGCGAGTGGCACCCTAGGAGCACATGGTGCATCATGAAGGGCACATCGCACAGAAGAAACTCAGTTGGTGAGTGGCACCCTTGGAGCACATGGTGTGTCCTGAAGGGCACGTCGCCCAAAAGAAATTCCAAAGGCGAGTGGCACCCTTGGCGCACGTGGTGCGACCTGAAGGGCACGTCGTGATAAAGGTGGTTGAAGGAGTCAGCCTAAGTAACCCTAAGTCATCAGCACCTGAATAAAATCTTAAGCAATTCCGTTAACCTATCGTCGCCTAGCTCAGAATCTAAAGACTAAGCCTAAGACCTTCTAGAA
>JASDQU010739005.1:221657-270405 GCA_032191745.1 Picea mariana | reverse complement strand
AAGTAGGATTTTCTGGAGGCTTATTTGGTGTAGAAGTTCCCTTTTTGGGTGGCATGTTGGCCAAGTATCACTTTTGAACCTTGATTTTGAGGTGGTTCTGCTAGACAATATTTCTTCTGTTGTATCTCCCAATTTTTGGACCTTATGGGTATGAAAATTTATCTTATGTATTTCTCTGATATTTCTTCTCTTCAATTCCACAGGTCTGATCAAAATTGGATGTGCCAAGTGGAATTTACGGTAACTTCCCCACAACTTGCTGATTTTTGGCTTTTCCAGGAGATCTCACTTGTATAGTGTGCCACGCACGAAATAATTGATATAAAATTCTGAAACTTGCACCCAAAATACTACAGACTGTCCACGATCCAATGCAACTAGTCCCACACAATTTGAATACTCTAGGAAGAATTTATGATTGTTTTACCTGGAACACCTTCTTGAGACTAGCCAATAGGACTAGTCAGATACCCTATCTTACACAGGGTGTATCTACAAATTTAAGATGACTCAGAAGCTGAAATTTTTACCATAGATAAATTACTAATTTTTGTAAATGGCCTCCAGATTTTAGGGTCTTAAATGTTACATAAATTTTTTTATAGCGAAAATTCCACCAAGACTCATTTCAGGATGATTCCAGAACCCTATCTTGTACAAGATATATCTCCGAAAGTATAAGGCCTCAAGAGCTAAATTTTGAACCCAACGTACCTTTATCCATCCAATAAATACCCTCCAAGCCGTTCCTTCTGAAATGTTGTAGAAAAAAATTTATAGAGAAAATTCCACGGTGTCTCAGATGTAGCAGCGAAACCCCAAGACCTTGAGCTCTGATACCATATGTTAAGAATCAAACATCAATATAGCATAGAAAAACCTCAGGAAAAGTACTCAACGCCTTGAAAAAGAGATAATTTCAGATAATAAGCCTCTTCGAGGGGGAAACCTCCTTTTACCCCACTTAAATGTTCAAGTACAAGATGATTCAAAATGAAAATGTCTCCTTGGTATATATAGGAGACTAGGAGGTATAATTACAACTAATGGCCTAAAGCCGACACAAATAAAATAAAATTACTAATCTAATATGCCCCAATTAAGGGGTAATGAGCCAATATTAGGGCTTAACAAAATACCTAGCTTCTTCTAGCCTATAAAAGAAGGGTTAGGGGTCCCATTTGGAAGAGAAGAATCGTAGTAAAGAAACTATACCCGATTGAGCATTCCCTTTGTCCCAACCTTTAGTCATCCTTGTGCAAAGAGAAGTATAGAGCAAAGCAGTTGGAAGATAGTGGAAGAAGAGCCCATGACCAGGATCGAGGAGCAGTAGCCAACTTTATCATTGTAAGGTATCATTGTGAAGTTAATAAAAGAGTTGCTTTTCCCATCCCGCCAGATGAGATTGTCATTATTGAAATATTGATTGTATGATTGATTAATCTCTAACGCGTTAGTTCATATATCAAATGCATGTGGAGTCATGTGTTTGTCTTTAGTGAATGTAGGTCAACATTGGGAGGATATTCGCATTCAAAGAATGACCAAGCGCGAAAAGGGATCAACATCAAACACGAAGAATAAGGTACATCAAATTAATCTCTTGAGCCTTGTATTTACATATGAGTAATGGGGGTCTAGGCATGGGATGATGGTAAAAAGTAAGAATCTTTAGGTCATTTCTGCATGCATGATAAAACCCTTAGTGCTAGTCCGTAGGAGGTATTTCCCACCCACAACAGAATTGGCGACCATACTGGGGATCTCTAGGGTTTTTGGGAATATTGTTTGGGTATTTTTAAAAACTAGTTTCATTCCTTGTTTTTAAAGTTTCTGCAAAAGTCTGAGCTAACAGAGATTCTAGTCTTCCATATGGCCAATTATCTCTATTTCTTTTCTTGTCTGCATTTTTTTTTTCTTTTCCAAGACCCACAGAGGTACACGTGGCCTGTATAAGGTCTGAACGCCTGTACCCGTGCCCTACCTTCTCACATCCCGCATGTACACGCTAGCTGAGGAAGTGTCAGTCGCATGTATGATTCCAGAAAATTTATTTTAGAGAGGCAGTCATCCTCTCCTCTGTCAGAAATAGTCCTTCTCAGGGGTTTTGTGGAACTCTTTCTAGTCTTTGATTGTTTTCAGTCTATAGCTTAGGTTTCACCTCAGATTGGTTTGTTCTATGAAGTTTTCCTTGAATTGTTTTCTTTTTTCTGTTAAAGTAAGTGTCTGAGTCTTCAAGAGATCCTGGTTCTCAGTACCAATAGTGTCTACCTGGGATAGATTGCTTGGCCTTTCATTTGTCTCAGAGTTTCAGAGATACACACAACTTGTATAAGGCCAACACGCGTGTACACGCGCTCTGACTTTACACAACTCGCATGCACACGCTTGTTGTTGAACTATCAATAGTGTGCTTGTGGAGAAAAAAATTGTTGAAGGTGAGGCAATCATCCTTTCCTTTGACAAGAGTTATACCTCTTAAGTTTTTGGGTCTCTCTCATAGTGATCAGTAACTTAGGTTTGATCATAGCAATAGCTTTTTTTTTTCATTAATAAGTTTTCCTCAAAATTTTCTTTTATAGGGTTTTTAGACAAGTGTGAGAGTCCAATTTTAATTTGCTTGTGTGTAATTTTTAAAGTGACTCTTTGCAATCTACGCTTAGGCCAGAAGTTTTCTTGGTTTTTACTTGTTGATATTTTTCCTCTTTGCTGTGTGAGCATTCAAATAAAAAAAAAATCTTTTATTTCTTTGTTTGGTTAAATAGTGTTGTTTTGCATTAGTAACCAGGGAAAAGTATTTTCTTTCATAAGTTCTTGATGGTTTACTTAGATCATAAGTAGCTTGTGGTCAAGTGAAATCCTGCTTTGAGTTTGTTGTTCAAAGATCTTAGAAAAATTTTAAGTTTGAAAAGTTGTTTAAGATTTGAGTTAAGTGAAGGTGTTTTGTTTCCAGCTTTCTGTTTATTTTTCTTTTGTCTTTCAAAAATCACTAGTTTCACTTTCATAACCTTTGACTTAAGACAAGCCATAAAAATTAATGCTAAATCTAAAATTCATTAGAATTTTTATCTTTGTAGGGTCAACCAACTAGTTTAGGGTTAGGGCCTTGAATTAGGTTGGAGAGGAAACTCTTCAAGGCCATTAAATCAAACATTGGATTCTGAGTGAGGGAGTGTCAAAGTCCAGTATCATGAAAGTTATCCGAGACCCCCCTCTAACACAGGGGATAAAAACGAGGTCGCATGCGGAAAGGTAGTGGAAATAACCCCTCCAAAGTTGGACCAATCATAGTGGAGAACACATATAGAGGGCTTGTCTTGGGATTCCATTGATTGCATTTGCCGCGAAGCTTCGTGGGTCTCGAATCCGTTCGAGGTCCTCAGTTGTCTTTCGGACCACTTGCCTTTGATACCCTTGATAGGTTTCGGACTTGATACCCTTCTCATTGTGGTCTACCCGACTTTCGACTGTACCTGCCTGGTGTTTGTTCACACGCTGGCAACCTAGTTGCCTATCTTTTTAGAGACATACATAGGTGACTGCGGGGGTATACCGTGGTACCTAGGACAGACATCGGGCCATTCTTTGTAGAGTATATCCAGAGGGTGCTTCTATGTTCGAGTTTCACTTGCACCGCTAAGTTTCTCTAGTGTTGGTTGTTGTAACTGTTCTTCCAACTAGTTTGGTGTTTGCTTGTTTTATCTTGGAGGGACTTTTTTAGTGTGTGTTATTTTTTGAACGAATAGAAATCCCTAGGGTGTCTTTGATCTTCTCAAATAGTGGAGGATCACGAGCTCCGCCGGTCATGAAGTATTCTGGGCCTATCACTGGTTACACTGGAGCCACTTCCACCACCACTAAGGTGAAAGCTAGACCAACAAGGGTCTTTTGAAGTGACCGAGTCACAAGAAATTGTACCTGACCAACATTCGGAGGAAATGATTGTTTTAGACTTTGGAGCAAAAGCTCTTGGTCCATCCGAAACTCCAACCACTGATATTTCGGCACCCATCATCATACAGATTCACCCTTATGAGTGCCAGACAGTGTCACATGCAGTAATGGAAACAAATGCTGTCACTTCTTCTGGGAATTCTTCAATTCCCACTACGATTTTCACCACAGGAGAGTTTCCACCTCCTAACCCACTGTCACCGGTCTGAGCCACCATGGTATCGACCACCTCTACCTCACTTAGTGGTTCAATCCTGTCTATGGTGGCAGCCACAACCCCTTTCACACCGAGTGCGATGGGCCCTCTGTTCTCATATGGGATGCCTAGCTTAGGTACAAGTCCTGTACTTTCCTACTCCACTTCATAGTCTTTAGGTCAGGGGGTAGGGAGATATAATGCTCCTCTGTAAGGACACATGGGGGGCACTTCATCTCCTTTTAACTTTTTCCCTTACAGGGGAGGTCATATACCTCCTTCATACCCTTTTCTCGATGGCACCCACCAACAATCCGCTGGGCCACCTACACACCATTGTTTATTTGGAGCAGGGAGTCAAGGACCACCTTCTCATAATATGTCGATAGGTTCGACACCATTTTCTTTGTTCGATGCGTTTGGTAACAACACTTTCTCGTCAGCTACTTTCCCGATTGGGGGCAATCCCAATTACGAACAACCTATTCCTATGCAGGGTGCTAATACTGCACAGGGGTAAACCCAGGAACTTCTTCTGCATCAGGGCATTGGAATTATTGGCAAGGATCAGTTCCCTCGTCAGGAATGTCGATCTTTGGCAATTATTTTCACAACCAATGGAACCCCAGACAAGGTACTATGCCTATCCCCATGGGATCGACATGGGGCAACACTTCCCAAAGTCCTCCGAATGTAATGCACGCCCAACCATCTACGTCCTATTTTGGGAATCAACCGATGATGTCTCCTCACACGTAGAACCCATACACTGGTCATGGCCATGGTATTTACCAGAACCCAAGCCAACAACCAAAAGTTTCCTAGCAACCTGGTGCCAGTCAAACTCTAGGTCCCTTTTTCCATGGTTATCACCAACAACCCAAACTACCTTTCCTGACAACCTTTCATTTTCCAGACTTGACAAGGTTATTGAATGACCCTATCTGTCACAATCTGCGTTGGCCCCCTATGCCGACGAAGTTTCCTTCGGACATACCAAAGTTCGAGGCCAAGCCTAACAAAGATCCAGGAGATCATATGACCACCTTTCATATTTGGTGCTCATCTAACTCGTTGAAAGAATACTCCGTACAATTGTGATTGTTTCAACGTACTCTCATAGGGAGTACCACGAAATGGTACATTGAACTTGACCGCTCAATATGCTCTTCCTTCAACGAATTGGCAATGGATTTCCTAAACCATTTCCAATTACTTGTGAGATACGACGCTAGCACAAAATTGTTGGCCAATTTCGCATAGATAAAAACATACCATATCTTTGATCACATCCGAGAATGGAGACGTCAGAAGAGTTTAATTAAGGTGCCATTCCCACCAGCATTCCTACTCGAGTGATTCCTTAAGTCTTTGGTCCCACAGTTATCCAAAGACATCGCGAAGTCGGGAGTGTTTTCTAAAGAAGATGCCATCATGAGAGCTCAACAACTTGAGCTAATATATTCTCAATTTGGTTTATTATACGAGATATTTCTAGATGCGCCACGCTCAATACTTGATAAAACTAGACAGAGAGTTGGACCACATGCCGATGGTATTGTTGGTTCAGCACAAACAAATCCCACTGAGCAACTGACAAAGCAATTGCAACAACTGTGTATACAACACACAACGTCCAACCAAACTACTATTTTGGATTCTCCCCCTACTAAAACGTCGGATGTACACATAGTGCAATCGACAAATCCAAAGGCCACCCAACAACCTGAAGGAAATAAAAAACAATGAAAGAAGGGTAAGGGGGATAAGAAACCCACTAATAATGCTGGCAGAGGAAACATTGAGAAACGGAAGGTGAGGTATCCGTGCAACTTTTGCACGAAAGACCACCTGACCCACCAATGTCCTTGGCTTGTAGAGGCCCAAAATTTTGTGACACAACAACAACCTGTCGTGTTAACCAATCCATTTCAAAATGGGAAAAACCTAACCCAAGCCTCTACAATCACAGAAGGGGGTAGTCAAGGACCCTCTCTGTCTTCGAACAATCCCACATTCGTGAATGTGTATATGATGAAGGGTGATGCTTGTATATTGACTAGAGCGCATGAATACAGTAAACCAAGCACTTCTAAGAAGGGCAAAGAAGCCGAAATCCCATCTCTTCCTCTCCAGATCGAGAAGAATTTGGATAAATAATGACACGCATCCCAAAAGACACATTCAAAAAATATTGTCACAACCCAAACGCAAGGGCTGCCTAGAACTATTCTGTGGTGAAGGATTTGTCTCAAACCCCTTGTGCGATGTCCTCTTTGGAGGTCCTCCAAAGCTACCCTTCCCAAAGGAAAGATTTGTTAGACTCTTTAGGATCTACCGAGACTTGTAATCTAGGTACAATCATGTTGGATACAACCGACTTAAAACCTCATATGCCTTACCACGCAACGTTTCAGATAGTAGTGGCTCACCCCACGAAAACTTTTTCTCTGAATATTTTTCGCACGGTGGTTGATGAGGGCACCTCGACATGCGTTATGTCATTGGCATGTGGGAAGGCTATTGGCCAACCTATTTTGTCTCTGTTACCTACTCTTCTCATTGCTTTCAACAATTGTTCATTCCGACCACATGGTATCATTCCCTCTTTCCCCACGTAGTTAGGAGGGAATACCATGTGCGTCGAGGTAGAAGTAGTCGACACGTCCCTTGACTACAATATTTTGTTAGGAAGGAGTTGGACTTACGCCATGCAAGCAGTGGTTGCTACAGTTTTTCGGGTCTTGTTGTTTCCACACGAGGACCAGATTATGACCATTGATCAATTGTATTTCTCTAGACCTGTCCCTTCATTGGGGGTATCCACAGTCCCAATGATTGATAATCCCCAACCAAATGTAGTCAACATAGGGGTTGGTTTGTGCCCATATTTGATGGGTACCTTCAATTACCTGCCCCCTCAAGGTGATGTCAAGTTCATATCCAACCACCATAAGGTTGAGATTTTCCAAGTTTCATTGTTTCACACGACTTACTTCAATGATCCATGGATACTTCCTTCCCCATCAGCCGCGATGGAAGGGATAGGGCACCCAGGCATGTCCATGCCCTTGTCCGCAGCTGAATTAGCATACTCTTTAGTCCAACAAGCTTCAGCCGACACAGATCCAACTCCTGCACAAGAGTTAGATCCGACTCTAGAGCCTATTTGGGCTCAATGTTCTCTCGCTGGCACCGATTCATTAGACTTAGTCTTGCCCTTCGACGAAGCAGTAATTGAAGCAATGACTAGTCCAGATAAACCCTGGGACGATCTCCATCACAGATCATACTTCCTCCCAGAGTTAAGCAGAATCGAAGCCAGAGAATTCACCTTGACTATGAATGGAGATAGGTCTTGTCCTATTAATCCCTTAGCTACACATGAGGTTTATGCCAAGGGTAATATGGAAACTATCGCTGAAACCATACCGATCAATATCTCTAGAACCCCTGGTGTCGTGGAGAATGTTTTTGTCGGAGCTGACTGTTCCCCTGGAGAGATTCAAATCTACACAGATCTATTTAAAGAATTCCATGACATTTTTGCCTGGTCTTACGAGGAAATTCCAGGAATTGATCCAAAAATAGTCAAACACAAAATCACAACTTATCCAGATGCCAATCTTGTTCGACAGAAGCTTCGTTCAGTTAATCCCAGGAAAGAAGCAACCATTAAGGTTGAAATTGAGAAACTGCTAAAAGCCGGTTTTATCTATCCTATCCATTTGACCCAATGGGTGTCAAATCCCGTGCTGGTCAATAAGAAATAGGGCACAATTCATGTATGTACGGACTTCTGTGATTTGAACAAGGCTTGTCCAAAAGATAAGTTTCCCACACCATTCATCGACCAGATAATTGATGAATCTGCAAGTTGCGAGGCCTTCTCTTTCATGGACGGTTTTTAAGGATATAATAAAATACAAATCAAACCTAAAGACCAACACAAAATGGCATTCATTTGTCCATGGGGTACATTCATGTATCGTAAGATGCCCTTTGGTCTCAAAAATTTTGGAGCGACCTTTCAACGGGCCATGTCTTTTTCTTTCCATGATATCAAGCATATAGTCAAGGCCTGTTAGATGATTTAGCATCTCGATCTCGCAAGATAATGGATCATCCCACACACCTCCAACTTATCTTTGAGTGATGTCACTACTTTCGGATTCGCTTGAATCCAAACAAGTGAAAATTTTGCATAACATCAGGACGTTTGTTAGGTTTCATAGTGTCAACAACAGGGATCATGGTCTATCCTCTCAAGGTTGAGACAATAATTCAGTTGCCTCCCCCGTGCACAATCCTTCAACTTTAGAGTCTACAGGGAAAGGCAAATTTTTTAAGGCATTTCATCGCTAACTATGCCGAGATCACAAAGGGGTTTATGCGCTTACTAAAGAAAGATGTTCCTTTTTATTGGGATGATGCCGCTCAATGCTCTTTCGAAGTGTTGAAACATGCCCTCACAACTGCCCCTCTGCTTCGACCCCCTAACTATAACAAATATTTCTTATTATACCTGGCTGTAGCAGAGTCAACCATCGGCATGGTCTTAGTTCAAGAAGATGATTTTTTCTTAGAATATATGATCTATTACCTGAGTCGAGGCCTAGTCGGACTGGAACTCAATTATTCTCATATCAAAAAACTTGCATTGGTAGTAGTCCATGCTATTCAACAGTTTCGTCATTATGTTTTGTTTTGCAAGACCACCGTCATTGCCGTTGTGAATCTTTTTCAATACATGTTGACACAACGGGTAATAGGCGAAAAGATCAGTAGATGGATATTCGTCCTCCAGGAATTTGACTTAGATTTCATTTCAGCAAAATCCAAAAAGTCACTGGTCTTCACAGAACTTATTTCAGAACTTTCGGTTGAGTCAGGTGATGTTGTGCCTGAAGAGTCGACTATTAGAGGAGATATGTTTTTTATCACATCTTTAGATCCCTAGTACGGAGATATACTTATCTATCTCCATACTTTGAAGTGCCCCACCTATGCTTCTCGTGATGAGCATCGTCGTATACGCCATCAGGCCAAGAATTATCTCATACTCGACGATACGTTGTATCAGAGAGGTGTAGACTGCATCCTGCATCGATGTCTCACTCACGAAGAAGCAATTATCGTGCTTAACGATTTCCATACCGGAGCATGTGGCGGTCATTTGTCTGCGTTGGCAGCAAACCAAAATATTTTATGAGCATGTTACTTCTGGCTAACACTAATCAAAGATTGTATCGAATCGGTCAAGAAGTGCCACCCGTGTCAAATCTTCTCTCAGAAGATGAGGGCACATCCCACTCCCATGTTTCCTATCATCACAGTTGGTCCCTTCACCAAGTGGGGGATTGATTACACTATATGCAACCCTCCTTTAGCAAGGGGGCACCGTTATATCATTGTAGTCGTAGACTACTTCACAAAGTGGGTCAAAGCTATGCCAATGTTTAAAGATGATGGAGAGACTGTGACTCTCTTTTTATTCAACCAAATAATAGCAAGGTTCAGAATCCCAAGAGAGATTGTCACTGACCATGGCAGTCACTTTCAAAACTAGATGATGACCGAGTTAACATCAATTCTTAGGTTGCGGCAAGAACATTCGTCACCCTACTACCCCCAATAAAATGGTCAGGTGGAAGCTGTAAACAAATCTCTTGAGACCATCCTACAACGAACGATCAAATCAACCAAGTCAAATTGGCATTTGATGTTATACTCATCATTATGGGATTACCAAATGTCTGTTAAGACTGCAACTGGTTTCTCACCTTTTCAACTCGTTTATGGCCTGGAAGCAGTCTTGCCTATCGAATGTCATATCCCATCCTTAAAGTTGGCAGTACAGTTATTTCCAGACACTTTTCCACTTGAAGAATGGTTATTATACCTTGAGCGGATCAATGAGAAACGTCGTGATGCGGCCCTGGCCAATGAAGCTCATAAACTTAAAGTCGAGTGTCAGTATGATCGATCCGTTTGTCCTTGGATTTTCTCTGAAGGCGACCTTGTCCTGGTCTATGACCAAGATAAGGACTCCCTAGGGGCAGGAAAATTCAAACCCATGTGGTTCAGACCTTTCATCATAAAAGAGGTTCTAAAAAAGGGCGTTTATCATCTGGTCGAATTTGAGGGAAATGATTTGGCGGAGCCTAGAAATGGGCTCTACCTCAAGAAGTATTACTCATAGGTAGGTCACCTTGGGTAACTTTTTGTAACATATGTATAGTATTTGTACTATTACTTTCTAGTTTCTTTTAGTAGTATGGACGTGTCGGGTTTGATGTTATCTGTTGTCACTGTGGCAGATGTCAAGTGAATCGGATGTGTTCATTGGGTACGCAGACGGTGCTAGCCGGCATACTTGGAGGCTTGACTCCACAGCTTGGGTAATGTTTACACCTCAAGGCCAGTTATTATCTTCTGGAGGTATATGCTTAGGTGACACCACAAACAATGTCACCGAGTATAATGCAGTTATTGAATTGCTTCGTGATGCCCTTTCATTTGGTATCTCTCATATCTGAGTCTATTTAGATGCTTAGCTGGTTGTGTCTCAGTTAAATAGAGTCTACCATGTTCATGATCCGAATTTACACCGGTGATTCCTTAGGGTACGTATTTTAGAACGAAACTTTGATTATATTACATATTTTCATGTTCCTAGGAGATTAAACCAAATTACAAATACTCTAGCTAATCAAATTTTAGATTGGCATCTCACACACATATAAAAATACATACACATAAACATGTAAATACATTGTTAAAAGAAAATATGATCCATAAGACACAAAAGGAAATAAAAATCCATATATAATATCATAATCATCAGAGTACATAGGTCGACACGAGCGCCTCAAAAGTATGACCAGTAACGAGTCATGGGGCTTATGCCCTCAAAAAATATATACAAGTAGTTCTCTCGGCACGTGAAAAGTCTAGACTAACTAAGGTCAGGGCATGTGGGCCCTATTGTAATGATCAACAATGTTTTCCAAATGTCGAAACAGTCGGACCCATGTCCGTGGTGCCCCCACTACATGAAGCTTTATATATGGTGGCAGATATTCAATCTCTACCATAGGGACTGTGCGGGTGAGCGAGGTAAAGTTTCGTTCGACTTGTCTCAAAACCCTCTCAGCCTCACTGGCTGGAAGCTCTCCTACTGCTGTTGGTCCCCATGTGGCGACAGGTGCGTCCCTTGGCCAAGGACGACGCTTTTTCCTCGCGTAATATGCAAATCGCACTGGTCCCACATCTGCACATAATAGACACATATCTATCAAATACTCTGGTATAAAAAATGATATATATAAAAAAAAAAAAAAATTACATATGTTTCACAAAAAACAAAAAACAAAATCGATGCAAACTTACCCATATCTCCTCGCCCCTTTCCAGGAGGTACCGATATCTCAGGATCTCTTGAGAAATCAATCCCAGCATAAGGGTAATCCTCTATGACTAGGATTTGTTGCGACAACCAAGCAAAGAAATCATCATCAAAGGACTCATTGGTCCTTCCACCACCCTGTCATGGCAGTAACACTGCCCATATGAAAACCACAGGAAGAGAGGCCTGATGTACTCGTACCACCACTTGAGGACTAAAACTAGGAATTCTTTCAAAGAAGAAAGAGCATAGAATCGTCTCGAACCCAAAGTTCCTCTGTGTTTGTGACCGACAATCTGTCAGCTTCCTCTTCATACAATCTAGCAGTGTAGTGCTCCAGTCAAATATCTGTGCATTTTAGAAATGGAATGCACAATTCATCTGTGCATGGGACACCTGATGTAGAGCCACAGAACCAGTCATCTGCCCAATAAGAAACACAATCGCCCACAGTGATAAATCATTGATCTTGCTTATGGGCACCTGTGAGCTCGATCGATCTGTACCAACCTCACAATAAAGTCCTATCAATTTCGATATGTTATGAGGCCCTAAAGGAAATGTCCGTAAATTGACTGGCTCCCCTCTCCTGGAAAGGCCAGTCAAAAAATATATGTCATCTGTAGTAGGCACCAGTGACTGCCCCTCTAACATAAAGGCCTCTGCATCGAGATGCCAATAATAAACCAAGGCATTCAGTAGCCTAGGTTGTGCCCGCATAAAAGGACATAGGAAGAACTTGAGAAACCCACATTGCATTAAGGCAAAAAAAACATTGGGGTCTTCCCCGAGCAACTCAATAATCTCCTCATGCTCTCTTTCCCTCCAGTGAACATACATCCTACAAAACACCAAGTTCAGGAGGGTTAACCCATGCTTTTTTAAAAAAACATTTCATTAAATAAAGGGGTCCACGTGGGCTGTAATGATGACAGTCATGTGTACACGTGTGCAGTTTTTCCTCTGCTCGAGTGTACATGCAGCCTGTCATAAGACAACCCGCATGGACCTAGGGCCGACATTTTGAAGGTCGACGCCCCCCCAAAACTTGAAACTAAAAGCATAAATAAAGATTTAAACTGCAAGAGGAGAGAGTTTATACTTATTTGGTCCAAATGGATGGTCATTTCGTCCACTGTAGCTCCCGGAATCACCACTTTTATCAAAGGGGATTTTTTGCTCTAGAGTGAATTTGCAAATCAGCAATGGTGATAATGAGCTGTCAACTTCTATTTATAGAGTTTTTGGCCCCTTTTTGTCATTTTTTTGGCCCCCCTTATCATTTTCTTTAATCTGAAAACCATTTAGAGTGATTCAGGAGTTGCGTTGGAAGGTTATGATTGGGTATCGGAACATTTTTTTGGAGTTTTGGGTCACTTTTGATGGTCCGTGGGAAAAACCTCAGATGATCAACTTGAGCATATAGGTTAGGTTTCCACCCCAACTTTTGTATCTCTTTGTCTTTATCCCTTTGTCATAGGATCGATCCCATCAAGTTGTGACATAGAACCATCATTGATTCTTTATAAGTGTCGCGATTTGGTGGTAGAGCTTATTGGAACATGGATGCCCTAGGCAGATCCTGGTTGCGTTATGGTGTCCATGCTATCACTAATGAATGTAGGCTCATGAGTCCTTTTTGTTTTTCTTGATTACAAGTTTGAGCCTCATTTGCATGATTCTTTTTCACTCTTGACCTCACCCTCGAGACTCCCAAAAAACATAATGAGTCTTCTTTTAAGCCCTTTTTAGACCCTCTAAACATGAAAATATTGTCGAGCGATCTTGTGGCCTTTCGTGTTCATTAAACTGAAATTTGAAGTCACGTCTATCCGACGGTAGTTTACCCCTTTTTCGGTCCGGACGGTCAACTGTATGAACAAAGGTATACTCTAAGGAACTTCAGTTCTCTAGAAGAGTACTCTCAAGTATCATTTTAACCCTTTTTCAGGCCCGAGGGACTAAATGTATGAAAAAGGAGCCCCCATGGAGTCCATAGTTAAGCTCTTTTCAGACTCCCTAAAATTGAAAAGATCACCGAGTGACCTTATTCTTTCACACTTGTTAAAATGGTCCAAAAGAACATTCCTGACAGAGTCCATAGTTAAGATTTTTTCAGACTCCTTAAAAGTGAAAAGATGGCCGAGTGATCTTGTCTTTATCACACTCATTAAAATGGTTTTGAATAGACGTCTTTTCGGTGCTAGTTTACCCCTTTTTCGAACTGACTAGACTACCTTCGAAAAAGGTACCCTAGTGGAGTCTCCTTTTACGTTTTTAAGACTCTCTAAATATGAAAAAATGTCGAGCTTACCTTCTCTGGGCTCGTTAAACTCACATTGAAGGACGTTACCATTGTGTGTTTTATTAATCACATTTTCATACCTGCGTCTTTGGCCTAATGTTGGCTCCATGTTGCTCTCAAATGAACCATCTAAAGCATGCCTTATATGCAAGCCCTATAGCACTTTGCCTCTGTGTCTTGACACCTTTAGCCCACTGGAGGATTTTTCCAGAGTTTCCTTACTTAAAACATCAGTCTTTTCCCTGTGCCTTGAACTTGTATGTTTGCAACATTCATTCCTCCAATGTAACGTAACATTCTTTTATTCTTTTTCCAAAATTATTGAAAAAGACAAAAAATTCAAATATACCCCAAAAGAGGAAGGGAAAAGTATTTTCTTTATTGGCAGCATAATGAGTCTCCCTTAGATAAATCACATCTGTCTGTTTGTTTGTCAAACTCTGGGATTCAATGCGACCTTAGGAAGATTTTCTTGCTACATAGAGTTATGTCCTCCTCCGTTTGGTTATTCTTCCAAACATATGGAGAGTTTGCATTGCCTCCTGCCTTGTAAACTTATGTTAATGCCATGTTGCTTGAGTCTCATCATTTGTCCTGCTATTGTCCAAGGGAATTTTTTACCAAGCCTGAGTTGACCCCTCTACAGTTTGTCTCTTGCCCTCATGCCCAACCATCCTGAATGTCCAATCAAGTCTTTGTTCGAAATCAGTGAAGCCTTCAGTCTGATCATCAAGATTCTCTAGTCCATGACCGATGATCCGTCAAAGACCTCTGGGTAGTGAATTCGTACACTCATATTACACTCCTACCCAAATTTTGAAGATTTTTTAAGTTGTTGCTCGAGCTATGAAGACCTCATCTCCAGCCATCAGGCCTTATCAAATTCTAGAAGATAGATACTCTACACGTATATCTTTTTGATTTCGAGATGTAGTTCTGTTGTGTATTTCTCGTGGCTACACTTTATATAGTTATATGACATGGATCTACAATGTATTTGATTGTTAGCCATGATTTTATTTTATTTCAAGCATGGGTATGCCCACCTCGGTGAGACAATTATTATTTTGCAGACAACACCTCCTGATTTCTGGTCCCTGGGCTCACTTGTTCGGCACATCGGTGAAGATTGTTAGTATATTTTGGCCATCAGATGCCCTTCTGACCTCACACATTAGGGGGCATCTATTATAACCTTAATTTGCACCAGAAATGCTTACCTGGCATCAGACCATCTCAGATTCCTTCTTTGCCAAAACACTATTGAACAACTCTTCTTAAAAACCCCTTTTATAAAGGCCCACGTGCCCTGCTACATTACTGCACGCATGTACATGATAGCTGACCCAAGACAGCCCGTGTGTACCTACAAAAGCATGAAAAAAGGAAAGTTGTTGACGGAACACACAACTTTGGGTAAGTTAACTAAACCTTTCGGCCATGCATGGTCGGACATTCAACCAAATACCTAGCTTCTTATAGACTATAAAAGAAGGGTTAGGGGTCCCATTTGGAAGAGAAGAATCATAGTAAAGAAACTATACCCGATTAAGCATTCCCTTTGTCCCAACCTTTAGCCATCCTTATGCAAAGAGAAGTATAGAGAAAATCAATTGGAAGACAATGGAAGAAGATCCCAGGACTAGGATCGAGGAGCAGTAGCTGACTATATCATTGTAAGGTATCATTGTGAAGTTAATAAAAGAGTTGCTTTTCCCATCCCGCCAGATGAGATTGTCATTATTGGAATATTGATTGTATGATTGATTAAATCTCTAACTCGTTAGTTCATAGATCAAATGCATGTGGAGTTCTTTGTTTGTCTTTAGTGAATGTAGGTCAGCATTGGGAGGAGAGTTGCAGTCAAAGAATGACCAAGCGTGAAAAGGGATCGACATAAAACATGAAGAATAAGGTATGTCAACTTAATCTCTTGAGCCTTGTATTTACATATGAGTAATGGGGGTCTAGGCATGGGATGATGGTAAAGAGTAAGAATCTTTAGGTCATTTCTGCATACATGATAAAACCCTTAGTGCTAGTCCATAGGAGGGATTTCCCACCCACAACAGTAACCTATGCGGTACCTAAGTCAAGCAAATAAGAAACCATGGTATAACCGATGCACATGCGAACAATCATAAGTCAGGTCCTTCGTATGGGTAGGGTAGCAGATCCCAACACCTTGAAAGCATCGCCTCTCATGGAGGTAAGGGCACTAGAAATATCCCCATATATGAATAGATCCCCCAAAATATATCTAACGCTAAGAAGGTATCAGGGGGATATCCCTTCAACTGACCTCACGTGACCTCGTGCTTAACTACGGTGTAAGAGGAGCCTCCTGATATTACCGATTATACAATGGATTTCTCCACTCATTTAGTCATAAACATATGTTGATTTAATAGCCTTGGAGAAGTTTACTCAAAAAATCCTATTCCAAGGCACTAAATCCTAAGCTAGTTTGTGCACCCTAGAAAATAAAATCATTACTAATAAATTTTAAATTATAGCGTTACTTTTAATGGCCCTTCTTATTCAAAAGGTGCGGCCATGAAACTCGTGATGTTATGAATCAACAAGTAAAATAAATGAATATGAATACAATGCAAAGTCTTAACTTCAATTTCCAATAAATGATATGCTTTTCAAAAATGCATTTTTCAATTCAATTATGCAATTCTAAATAAAATGTAATATTTCTTTACATGCACTAAGATAAATGACAAAGACCCAAGAGATGAAAATTCCAATCAATGTAAAATTCCTAATATTTTTGTATTTTCAATATAATAAAATGAAAATACAAGGACTGAACAACAACTTGATATATAAAGACTCTACTATGTATAGATAGAGACAACCCAAGTAGGATATCAAGGAGAAAAACACCTATCCTAAAGTTCAAGGACAATCAAAATGAAAAGATGATGAGAAAGGCACCGCCCAAAAATTCAACCAAAGACAGGTTTCCTGTCATTCCACACACACTTAACAATCACCACAGAGACCCAAGAAGACTCAACAATCATCAAAACCTACCCAACAACCACCAAACCCAACAATCATGCAACAAAGATTGATGTATGGAACTGTTCAAGAGAACAACGCGTATGTATGCAACTTGCAGAAGTACAACACGTGTATGTACATGGTTGTCAAGCAAAAACCCACGTATATGTGTCACAACATAGCTAGGATAAGGAGAAGGCTAATAAAATCAGACTTCGAGTGAACAGAGGCTGTCAAGAAATCATACAACAAGAAAATCAATATGAACGAGAGCAATCTAAGGAGAAAAAACACTCCAAATCCCAAAAAAGAAGATTCTATTCCCAATATGGTCGCCAATTCTGTTACGAGGAAAATCTCTCTATGGTTAGGGGTAAACCACAACATATGGAAATGACTGTAGAAATCAACTCTAATCTCAAGTATGTTATATAAACAAATATGATAGCAAGACAAGATAAAAGGCCTACCTCATCCAGACATTCAATGAAGTCCATCGTTGAGCACTTGATCTAAAGCAACATACCAACAACTAGTCCTCAAAAACCAAGAAACACAAGCATATGGTGATAACATATAATGTTATCAAATTTGATAGCATAATCCATCAACATTCATAAAAAATACGCCCATGGAATAACAATTCAAATATTTGTGATATATCAATTAGACGAGAAAAGAGTATTTCTATTAAAATATAATCAACAAAAGTGAACGTATTACAAACTTCCATGTCGACACGGTTCAGAACTGAGAAACTAAGTTCCTTCCATCTGGGCCTCCAACACTTCAATTGTCCACCAAAGGCAAGCTCATGTAAGTGAGACAATGAAGTTCTCAATCAGTAAGGGAAGAGCTTGGGGGCTGAACAATGTGTTCAGACTTAAAGGACAAAGGGATGCAGACTCAATGTGAAGTGAATACTTTCTCTAGAGTAACTTTTCTCTCAAAGTTGAATTATTTCTCCTCTTTTCCATAGCTCGGATTTGTCCCATTTATAGCCTTCAAGTGGAACTGAAGGGCCGAGTCGAAACATTTCCAATATATGGAAGGCCAAGGATCATTGATCTCATGACATGACATGGAAACCTGACACCATTTTTTAAATTTGGGCACATTTCCCGATGTACGCGGGTTGTAGTGGTGAAACCTACATATACGCATGATGTACTATAGGCAGGGTGCGTATATATGGAAAAATCATGTTTTTAGCTTTGGGATTTTCAAAAAGGGACTTCAAGTCTACATAGTCAAATGGAAAAAGGCTCTCTGTGCAAGATTGCATGAGGTGAGGCAAATCTTGCTATAACAGTTGGAACTTGAAATGTTATTTATACAATTACCAAATTAATAAAGAATAATTGGGTGGAAAGTACATATACAGAAACAAGTTCCCCAATGAATGATGGCTTGGCCCTCTTGGGGCTCAAGTGGTGCAATGTAACTGATGAGGGGTAGGGGAGCCATTTCTGGGTTTCTTACCARGTAGGTGAATAGAGGATGAAATTGTAGATGAGCAATTGATGGTGGATGATATGGATGGTTGATGACAATGAAAAAGTGCATTTGATGTAACCAACTAAACATGAAGTGGGAGTCCATAATGGGGTAKCTTAGCAAGTTGATGAGAAATAAGTATGAGGTTCTTGCTCTGGGGTGTAGTGTTACCAGGACTCTCAAAATTAATGATTAGAACCGCATGAGTATCAATTTTCCCCGGGGTAAATATATGTGGGACAACTCATGGGGGTGAGAATGCTACCGGGTGATACTTGAATGAAACAGAGGTGGGGGTATTGCAGATCAAGGTGTGGGGGTCTTAAAGGTAAATGTCAAGGGGTATAACTGGGATATGTAGCTATATGTAGAGGGCATGAGTGCATGCTAGTTTTGAACATATACCTAAAGGTTCCATGCGATGGTTGATATTGAATGGGTTGTATGTATTTGTAACAAGTACCTACGCACATAAAAACCAAATACCCGACGTGAAAAATATACGAAAATAAAGAACATATAATTGTTATTTGATAATCATGCTAATGAGTGTGTGTACCATTTCTTTTAACATCGGTGGGAATAATGGCCCCTTAATGAAAATTTTGGGTGACCCTAGAAGGAGGCCAAAGAACAATGAATTCTTATAATAGGTAATCCCTAAAGGAGGGTAGGGAAAGATGAGGTACTGGAAAAATGCACTCCTCAACGTAGGCCAGGGAACCATGGCTTCCCAAACAAGGCACTCCCTAAGGGAGGCCAAGGAATGATGGCTTCCTGAGAAAGGAATTCCCCGAAGGAGTCCAAGAAACCATGGGTTCTTGAAAAGGAAATCCTTGAAGGAGGCCAGGGAACCATGGGTTTCCGAACAAGGAACTCCCTAAGGGAGGCCATAGAAAAATGGGTTCCTGAAAAAGGTAGTCCCTGAAGGAGGCTAGGGAACTATGGGTTCCCAAAAAAGGAAATCCCTAAGGGAGGCCAAGGAATGATGGGTTCCTAAAAAAATGACACTCCTTGAAGGAGGCTAGGGAACCATGGGTTCCCGAACAAGGGACTCCCTAAGGGAGGCCACAAAACAATGGGATCTTGAAAAAGGCACTCCCTAAAGGAGGCCATGAAACTATGGGTTCCCAAACAAGGCACTCCCTAAGGGAGGAAAAGGAATGATGGGCTCCTAAAAAAAAGGCACTCCCTGAAGGAGGCCATGGAACCATGGGTTTCTGAACAAGGTACTCCCTAAGGGAGGCCCATGAATGATGGGTTCCTAAAAAAGGAACTCCTTGAAGGAGGCTAGGGAACTATGGGTTCCTAGAAAAGGCACTCCTTAAAGGAGGTCATGTTTCCCTTATGGGGGTAGCTAAAAATTACAAAGGCTAAGGGGGCCTTTCCACAAGAAGTAATGAAACTATCTTGGTGGATCATTCTGATTAGGCCATATGGCTTCTAATCGCATGATGTCTGTGGGAACTAGACACAATGTGGTGGTATAAGGGTCCCTACAAAGGGAATATTGTTGGTTGGTGTTGTGTCGAGAGATATACCTTATGAGACCAAGGTGGGAAGTGGTACTTCCCCCTGTATTATCATATGAGGACCAGGGGAAGGGTTGTTTCCAAATACCCACAATTATGGACCAAAGGTATAACAATAGGAATTTTAAGGTTGTAAATCCACAAAATAGGATCTGAAACAATGTATGAAATCCATTATTTTGTGTAATATCTATTGGGGGGTTTGGGACATTAAACTGTGTGGCACCATCTCCTATATGGGCATGATTGGTCATCATGGAACTGGAGTCCTTGATATCCCTATCAATGAGAATAGATGATCTTATTTGAGAGGGAGTGATGACCTTATCAATGGATATAATATCAGAGGGAACACTGATTGAATTGTTAGGTCCCTTCCATCAATGGAGGATAAATGGATGTTAACACTAGAATCACTGAAAGAAATAGTGGCCTCAAATAATTCTTCATATTCTGGGAAGAATGTAGTTGAGATTTCATGGTTTTTTTTGGGTTTGGGGGAAGAAACATAAATGGATTCCCCCAAGAATGAATGAATCTACCTAGCCTCCAAGACCAAGTGGTGAGGAGGTGGTTCTATAGGAGTGTGATCATTTTTAGGGGGAGTGGATGTTGCACGAATAGTGGCAGTGGACACATAATGCATGGATTCAATGTGAGAAACATCACGTGAGATTCTATTATGAGAATCCTATGGGGGGGATCAACGTAGGAGAGTTGATATTATAATGATGCATCCTTCATGTGGGAATATCATGACTCGAAAGAGTGAAGACACCACAACATTCATGGCATAGATGAAATCATGGCCCAAGAGAATATTGTAATCCAATAGACCATTCATGACAACAAAATTGATCAAAACCATCTTACCACCTAACTCAATGGGGAGATTAGGTAAGATCCCTAAGGGGGAACATAGTTTTCCATCAAAAGCTCTTAACTCAATCATCTATGGGATAAGAATAGGGGAGCCTAGTTTTTTCTAAGATTGTGAGGAAATAATACATGAGGATGCCCCATTATCTATTATACACTGAGAAAACGTAAATTTTTTAATGATGACCCATATTTGAAACGGGGTAGAAGATGGAAGTCATGATTGGATAAGTTGACCCCAATCAAGGGTGATGGCCCATGATGGGTTTGGGTACACACTTCCATTTTCCTTACAAGGATAAGATCTAGTATACATTGTGGTACTAGAGGTGGAAGGGGTGCCCCCAAGTCTACATGTCTGAGGCCCAATCATGAGGTATATTGGGTGTGAGGGGGGGTTACCCATGTGAGGGGTAAAAAATGATGTTGAGATGCATGGAACCTCACCTGATGTAGCAATGGGTGCATGTTGGGTGAGGGTGCACGTCAAATTAGTGTAAGGAGAACTACAAATTTTATTATGCTATGTGAACTCCAAATGAACTGCTTGGGCTAGCTCTAGAGTGAGTTTGGGGCACTGATGGGGTGGGTGACCATAGAGCTCACAAAATGGGAAAGGGTGATTAGTCCATGTATGGGTGGTACATCTATGCTTGGTTTGATTGTAGTTTTGGTGGGAACTATGAGTGCCCCCATATATACAATAATTTCCCCCATGCCATGGGCTATGATAGTGAGTGTTTCTCTTCTTACTCTTTGCAAGTGGTGGATGACCAATATAACTAGGAAAGGGGGCTCAATTTTGTCCTAACTAGGAAGAAGAGGATGGGGTTATATATGTTAGTTTTTTCGGTCCTGTCATGGTGGTCGACGGGGATGATGTGGTCCCTCTATGATTTTATACTATATGTAGATGTGTGCAAGTGGTAGTGAGAAGAATAAATGTTGGAAAAATAACTGAGAGGGGGGGGTGAATCAATTATATATATAATCTTGAAACTTTTCTTGTTCTTTTCTGAATCTTTCTAGATTATTATTTAATGTGTTGTTGATAAGTTAACATGCATATATATACAATATTTGATCATTCACACATCATACACAGAGAGACTGATTTTCATGAGGAAACCCATAAAGGGAGAAAACTGGAGAAAACCTCTTCTTCTTAGGATGTCAATCAAGCTCCAAATTTCATGTACACCACAGTCTTTGAGCACCAACTCAAATATGAGGCTAAAACCTCTGATAGCAAGCTACAACTTGCAAAGAGAACCAACTCTCAAATTTCTCTAGCACCAACTAGATGGAAGCACTGACTCCCAGTTTTCTCTAGCACTAACTAGATGGAAGCACCAACTCCCAGTATTCAAGCACCGACTTGAATAATAGAGGACCACAGTCCTCCCTAGCACCACCCTACCACCCTGATTATAAGAATTACTTACTTGATATGTCTCTGATCTGATATGTTACAACTCGATGTCTCCTCTTCCTTCTTCATCTTCTATTCTCTACGACTTCTGCATATTTTTTATTCTATGTTGCGCTCTTTCTCCTCCTGCGCACCACTGCATCTCTATTCATATTTTCTTCTGCATTTTATGCTCTATGATCCATCTGCATTTTATGCGCTGCACCTCTTATGTACCCTTCATATCCTTCTCTCAACCACCTTCTACCCACATGCATAACTATGAAAATCCCCCTCTCTTTTCTATTCTGCGTATTTTTATCATGCCAATTCCTTTGCCAGATAATGCCCGCAAATCTTCGTCTTCTCTAGCAGTTACCCTGAGTTTGGTCTTCATCAGTGGCCATTATCCTGAGATTCTTTGGCTTCTCTGGTAGTGTGACCCTTCGTATTCTCTGTTACATTTGAGATTATTCTCTCTGTTACAATTACAGATGATCTTCTTTGATAGTTATAGGAGGTCTTCTCTGACAGTTATAGGAGGTCCTCACGAAGAATCTCCTTGTAAACTTCACCTGCATGAACTAGCACCAGGTGCAAGATTCCCCCCACGTGACCACCGACTGTGACGACATGCCTATCAAAAATGTGCTTCACGATTTCGCACATCAGATGTTCTGCTGGAGGCTTTTTGACTTTTCAATGTGTAAAATATAGTGTCGACGGGCGCAAGGTTTCTCTCCACATGACCACTTGCTGTGACCATACGCCAATCAAAAAGATGCTTCGTGACTTTGTGTTTTGGATATTCTACTGCAATTCACCTCAATTCTCCCAACTCCCAAAATTCCGAGGTAGAGCCTAGCAACGCTAGCTCCTTCCCATATTCTCCATTGATGTGACCATTGGCTGTGACCACATGCTAATAAAAAAGGTGCTTCACGACTTAAAGTTTCACGATCTCATGAGTTAGCTCTCCTCCTTTATTCAAATTCCAAACTCCCAAAATCCAAAATTTTCCGTGTAAAATCAATGGTCCATGCCCCTCCATGATCCAACAGCCCAAAATTACTTCGTGACTTCATGGTACATGATGTATGTTGGCTACTTGACGCAGTTCTTCTAATTCGTGATTCTACGAATTTTCTTATCTGCTGCCATGTGTCCTTCCTAGCACCAATGGCTAAGATTTCCTCGTGATTTCAAACTTCACAAGTTTTCACTTCTCCTATGCACTCTAAAAGAATTAAATCCCGTGCACTTACCTCTAGATCCAATGATGGTTGGTCCACGCACTCAGATCTAATGCCTGATATCTGTTCTCCTCCTCTATGCGTTCGTTCCTCCTATATGGACTCTATTCCAACGGTCTAGATTCTTCACAGTGCTCAATCCGACAACCAGTATCACTCCTCCTACTGAGCTTATGATTTCTTTAGACTTAGAATATTTTCTAAGTATTCAAAGGTTTCAGCCTCCAAACCTTATCATGTGAAACCGATTGAAAGGTATCGTCTTCGCTTTTCCTCCTGAGATTTGTCTTCATAAAAGAGGACTTATTACAGTGCTATCATCATTTATTTCCTATTGTCATTGTCACTGTTGTTCTTTCCATCATTGACAAGAACAATCTTCCTGTAAAAATGCCAACAATCTCCCCCTTTGGCATTGATGGAAACCATTAAAGGTTGCACTATTCTTCTTAGACCTCTAACTGTAGCATCTAGATCACACCTTTTTCTCCCCCTTTGACATCAATGTAAAAAAGAACTGAGACTGACTCTGTTCTCCCCCTGATCAGAGATACAATAAGCACTCTCCCCCTGATTGGATATACCATGAGCACTCTCCCCCTGATCATATAGACTATTTTAACTTGATAACGATGTCACGCCCAACTTCTGGCGTAGATACTCAAACTAAGTTTTTTCAAGTGATTTAGTAAAGATATCAACAATCTGATCTTTGGATGGAATATAATGCAAAGAAACAACAATGTTGGTTACCTGTTCGCTCAGGAAGTGATACTTGATGGGTATATGCTTGGTATTGGAGTGAAATACAAGATTCTTTGACACACTAATTGCACTAGTATTATCACAATGAATTGGGATCGGTGTAGTATACTTTACCTCCAAGTCTACAAGTGTCTGAATCATCCACAATACTTGGGTACAACAAGTGGCAGATGCAATGTATTCAGCTTCTGTAGTCGATAAGGAAATGGAACCTTGCTTCTTGATCAACCATGCTACAAGAGAATATCCTAAGAAGAATGCACATCCACTCGTGCTTTTCCTTTCATCCATGCAGTTAGCCCAATCAACATCTGAATAGACTAATAATTGAAAATTTCGATTCCTAGGATACCATATACCATAGTTCATTGTTCCTTTCAAGTATCTGAATATTCTTTTGACATGTATCAAATGACTATGTTTATGTGCAGACTGATGCCTTCCTACCATTCTAACAACATGCATTATGTTTGGAAAAGATGTTGTGATGTACAACAGGCTGCCTATCATAGACCTATATGAATACTGATCAACATCAGGTGAATCATCATCCTTGCTTAACTTGCATCCAGTGACCATAGGTGTGCTCACAGGTGTAGAATCTTCCATTTGAAACCTTTTCAACATTTCTCTTAGATATTTCTCTTGAGAAAGAAATATTCCGTCAGACCTATGAGTAATTTGCATACCAATAAAAAAGGTCAGTTCCCCTATCATAGACATTATCAATTCAAACTACATGGCAGAAGAAAACCATTTTACCAATGAAGAATTATTACTCTCGAAGATGATGTCATCTACATAAACCAACACAATGAAAAAATCATTATCCTCTGTTTTGATATATAGATTGCAGTCAATTGTTCCTCTCTTGAACCCTTGGTCTTGAAGATACTTATCTAGTCTGTAATACTAGGCATGAGGAGCTTATTTCAACCCATATAAATCTTTCTTCATCTTGGAGACAATGTCAGGGTTATCTGACAGTTGGAAACCCTCTGGTTGTTCCATATAGACTTCTTCTTTTAGATCTCCATTTAGAAAAGATGACTTGACATCCATTTGATAGACTTTAAACTTCTTATGACAAGCATAGGCAAGAGACATTCTAATAGCTTCTAATATTGCTACAGGTGTAGATGTTTTATCAAAATCCAATCCTTCTATTTGAGCATACCCTTTGCAGACCAATATAGCCTTATTTCTTACAATATTTCCTTGCTCATTGATGTTATTTTTGTAGACCCATTTGGATCCTATTACATTTTGATTTTCTGGCCTAGGAACAAGTTCCCAAGTATCATTCTTTTCAGTCTGATCCAGTTCCTCATTCATTGATTTTAACCAATTTAAATCTTTACTGGCTTCATTAAAGTTTTTGGGTTCCACCATGGATATGAAGGCTATATGTGATTTCTTAGTGTCTTTGATTATCCTTCTCTTGGTTTGTACACCTTTTTCTTTCTCACACATTATCTGACTTGGAGGATGATTCTTTTGAGTAATTCTGGAGGAAGGATTTGATGTTGATTGTTGTCTTGACTCTTCTTGTCTGGGTGTCTCTTCTCCACCTGATTCATCATCTTCTAGTGACTTTGAGATTTTATGTTCTTCATTTTCATTATTCTCATCATCTTCTTCATCTAACTTGGTGCTTATTCTCTGTTGATCTTTTACATGAGCTTCTTCATCAATTCGAACATCAATACAGTCTACTAATTTATGCATTCTCTTGTTAAAGCATCTGTATGCTTTACTGCTCGTTGCATATCCTAAGAAGATACCTTCATCAAATCTACCATCAAATTTTCCCAGATGATCATCATTATTTAGATGTAGCATTTACTTCCAAATACTTTGAAGTTCTTGATTGATGTAGGTCGACCAAACCATAGCTCATATGGATTTTTATCACGGTTTGGCCTTAGATGTGCTTTGTTTAGAATATGAACAACCATGTGAACAACCTCCACCCAAAAGGTTTGTGAAATGTCCCTTTCACTCATCATAGCCCTTTCCATCTGCTGAACAGATCTATTTTTGTGTTCTACAACTCCATTTTGTTGAGGAGTACCTGGAATAGTATATTCTTTTTTAATTCCATGTCTTTCACATAATTCTTTGAATTCTCTTGACATAAATTATCCTCCCCTGTCTAAGCGAATTGCCTTTAACTTCCTTCTTGTATGATTCTCAGCTATCGCCTTAAACATTTTTAACTTCTCAAATGCATCATATTTTTCTCTCAAAAAGGAAACCCATGTAAGTCTGGAGAAGTCATCAATGACCAGCATAAAATAACGTTCTCCTCTAGTTCCTTTCTTTTGTGATGGTCCACATAGATCCATATGAATAATTTGAAGTAGTTTTTCTAAAGATGTGAAACTCTTCGATTTGAATTGAGCACAAGTCAGCTTCCCCATGTGACAGGATTGACATACAGAGTTATGAGGCTTAGATATTCTTGGAAGATCTTTCACAACACCTTCATTATTCAGTTTAACAATATAATCAAAATTCAGGTGTCCAAGCCTTATGTGCCATAACCAACTTTCATCAAATTTTCTTAAATGACATTCCTCCTTATTTTCATTCAAAACATCGACATTATTTTCAGTTCTAACCCCTTTTGCAATCATCTCTCATGTGTTCACTGTTTTTATTTTACAATCCTTGGTAGTGAAAGTGACTTCATGTTGGGACAAGGGTAGACCTAGGGTTCAACACTTCAACAAAGCACCAACAAAACCCTAACTACCAGCCCTTTAGGCAACACCTGCGAAGAAGATGAAGTGTCACCCTAGGTAGAGGCAGGGGTGGTTGCAGGACTCAAATGTCTGCAACCTAGATGGGACACAGATCTGTGATTACGCCACTCTAACAAAGAACTTAACAGTTAGCATTCATTAGTAATTAACCCTTATTCACATCGCAGATCCAAACCCTAATTACAGAGCAACGCAGTATTCAACCAGATCTAACACATCTAAGAACTTAGCATATGGAAAGATATCAGATCTAACATTAATTCACATTACTAAGCACTAAGCTAGTATACCAGATACATCATACATAAAGATATCGACTCTAAGCATAAATCAGATCACTAACATACAACCATAATGAAAAAAGCAACCATAACATAGGATATACATGGTTCACCCCAGTATGGGGCTACGTCCACCAACTCTTCCTTTTCTTTATTATCTTTTGTCAATCTCCTTAGATGCACAAAGCCTTAGAACCCACTCCACATAGGACAGGAGATCTGTGTGCACCTCGCCAGATCCTCCTTCCTCGAGCTAGTTTTAAGCACAAAGCCTCCTTACTTTCTATACACAAGCTTCTTACAATCACTTGCACTAAGATCTGCGAGTTCTTAACACATCACATGCACAAATAATCCACAACTATTCACACTTAACACATTGACCTCTTCCTACATCGCCTAGATATCTATTTATACATTACAAAATGGGCCTAGACATGGGTAAACCCATGGGCTAATATCCCATACATGTTACATAAACCTTAATCCCAAAAACTACCCTAAAAAGGGGCCGATATCCCGCAATATCTGCTTCGACTTGCGCTCTACCTTCGACCAGCCTGTCGAAGTCCCAAAACATGACCAAGAATATCCAAAACTTGGTCAAGGGCCAATAGGCCCCCAACACTCACATGTGACTCATCCTGAGTCACTCTGGTCTGGGTAACTCCACCTCAAAAGACTTGATCTTGGCTCGAGTTGATTCAATCTGTTGTTGCGCCAAGGTCTCCTGCTCGGTGAACTCTTGAATAATTGCCTCGTTCACAGGTCCTTCTAAGAATTTTTCTACCGAAGTGACTACTTGTTCTAGCTCTGCTCCTCGACCTTCAATCTCCTGAAAAAGTAGGCAAGATTCATCCTAGACTGGTTGGAGCTTCTGAGTCACTTCCATGACTTTGCTTTGTATGGCATGGACCTACTACTGAGCCATGTGTTTTTATTCGGATCTTTTCATCTTCTCAATTGCTGATAGGAGTTTCAACTGTGTTTGTACTAGTGTTGCTTGCTACTTTTCTTCCTGGAGCTGCGACTTCAGTGTATTTAGTTCAGGGTCCTCGGTAAGGCGATCATAAGTCTGCGCACTGCAACTGATTAGCTATTTACATTCCATGTCTAGTGCTTTGATCCTTTCAAATACGCTTCAGGAAGTTGCTTCTCTCTGGTCTTGTATTTCCTGCGGAGTGCTTGGCACTGTTTGTAGCTCTAGTTCTGCAACCCTCTGTTGAAGCTGTTGAATGGATTTTGCAAGCTTCGTGACTTGATTCGCTACCGGGCCTTATTACATATGCTCCAAGCCTGTCATAGAGTGAAGTACTATGTTGACTGATTCTTTAAATATGACCTGCTCTGTGAGAAATTGTTCTTTCTTCTACTGGATTTGCACTTTATTTTCTTTGAACTTGGTTTGGAGGTCATCCTTCTCCTACTGCGCAAATCAGTGTTTCTCTATGATTTCCTCTTCTTCTTGCTTCAGGGCCACTATGGCCTATTCTTTCTCTTCCTGCACTCAACGAAGGAGAGCTTCGATCGCATCAACTATTCTGCGGAGTTGGGCAGGCTCATCTCCCAACTGTAGTTCTTCTGGTGGCAGGGGCGCAGTGGGCACTGCACGGCTAGAGTGAAGGGCTTGTTGTACTCCTCTCAGCTCTGTCTCAATTCTATCATACATGGCTTCTTTTTTGGCTTCATTTCTCTGCAAAATATCTTCTGAGACATTTGATACAACTATGATAATGAAGTCAAAGTCATTGACCCTGAGTACAGTCTGTGGCTTCAACTTACTTCTTTGGACTTCTTCCGTGAAGTAGGTTTCGTGGGGGAAACCTTTCTTTTCTTGGATGTCTCTGCATATTCAAGGGGTTTCCTAGGTGGTGTTACTTCACCTTGCTTCTTCTTGTCTTCTTCCCCTTATTTTTCTTCCTTGTCCACTTCATCGTCTCCTCCTCCACTAGGTGAATCTGATGCAGTCTCGTCTGATGTGCGGTGTATTTCCTGTACATCTTCCTTATTTTTATTCCTGCTACTATTGGGTGCATCATACTCTTTATGAGTAACCACCAGACTTCCAATGAGGTTGCGATCATATAGTTCTTCATGGTCGACTAGTATAAGGAACTCTGCAGGCCATTCCTTAGTGATTTCTTCCAGGTCCTCCTTTGTGAGCTTGTAGTAGGACTAAAGCTCTTCTTTACTTTCATCTGTGCATGTAATAATATAAATAAAATGCCTATCTACGTGAAACTTCATAAGGGGCCTGAACCTGTCTAGGGCGTTTGGCGTCATACAAGGGAAAGACTCAATATCCCTCTTCAGCTGTAGGTAGTGGGTATGGAATACTGTGTTCGACTGCCATTGTTTCCCCATATCGCTTGAATACCGGAGCGTGGTGAAATTCACAGCTAATGGATCGAATGGTTCAATGTCAGGGAAGGCTCCACCTTTCAACATCTCCCAAGCAGTGAATGTGATGAGGATCAACAACCAACTAAAATGGAACTCATAGCCGTGATCTTGAGCTTCGCGATGATCTAGTTCTAACTGATTAACTAGGTAACTGACCCAGTTCATCTGTAGTCCTTCCATGCATTTTCCTACGAGGTCAACGACAAACCCTGTGACCTGCGTGGATCTGTTCTTTCTTACTAGCTTACCAGCAATCAACTGGCAAGCAAGGCGCACTGCACCATTTTGAATGGAGGTTACCTTGTAGCCTCACATCCCTTTCTCTACATCACAGTAGGTGTCTTTGATCTTCTGTGCCAGGGCGCGGTCTACAACCTTCCCTGGATAAAAGTCTTGTGGGTCTGGTCCCTACATGCTCAATCCTATGATCCTATGTATCAATGCCGAATCGATGGTGATGTGTCGGTATAACCATAGATACTTGCCATGGAATCATGACAACAGGAGCTTAACACACGCGTTAACCTCCTAGTGCCTTTCAAAATGTGGTATCTTCATTATGTTCAAGACAGTGGACTTCGCAATGTCCATAGTCCATGGCTGGGGGATGATATTCGATTTATTCCACTTGGTCTTGGTTAAATATTTGTGAGGTGTGAGCATGCCATAGATTTTGCGCTCTCCTAGGTTATAGTCACTAATCTTCAAGGTTGGAATCCTATCCAAATGTGGTCTGACTACTTGTATTCCCTTCGGAAGGTATGCAATGATGACTGTGTAGTCGAAATCCCTCGGGACACTGTCACGACTCACCACACTGGCCAAGGTTGGAATGTAGTCGGCTAGGATGGATGGAATTAGCTTTGCATTCACCAAGTCATCACGATGCTTGGTTCTTTTCTCGATCGCAGCTCGGGATGGTCTAGATCCACAAGCAGTCGATGGGGAAGCTTACACTCCTCGTGTCGATGAGGCTTGGATGCCTGCATACATCACCTTCTTGGCCATGAGGTCTATTAAAATATCTTATATGAATTTTTCTACTGCGCTAATTTTGTCCCACATGCACACTCGAGATCTGATATCTCAGTTTGGTGAACAATACTCAATGTAACAGAATGGATGGTGAGGTCTCAATGATCACTGCACGAAATCAACTAGTTTTCTGTGGGCTTGAATAATCACAATTGGAAAAATTGTTCTCGGTTCAATGCTCGACGAGATAAATAGATAACACCGTAATGGTTTCTTTCAATGGGTTGCAAATTCTTATTCAATGCAATTCCATCCATTATGGCATGGTCCCAACGGTCCAATGGCGAAATTTATGGCGATAATTGCTTTCCTAATTGTTCAGGAGCGTCGATCGAATGGTCATAATGCCTCCAATAGTCATATTTCTCTGCCATGGCAAAGTACCATTATGTGCTGTACTGATATTCCAACGAAGATCAAATTCTAGAAACCTTCCTTCTATGAAGTTCTTTCTGGAGCTTCTTGCAATTTTTCTAACTTTTCCCTCTTCTTACTAAACTTTCTGGACTTATTTCCTATGATCTGAATCATTGATTTCCTCTTTCCATTATCATTCTTATCTCCTCTTGGAATGATAACTTCGCACTGTGGAGGGTCTTTCATAGGGTTCAAAGGTAATACTTCTTCTCTTTTCGGGGTAGGTGCTCTACTCTTTTGTTCATAAATGTGTCTCCAGTCTTCCTATGTCCTTTCAACTTCGACATCCATATATTTGGTCTTTAGTGGCTTCGATAAGTTCTCTTTTTCTTCTAGTAAGTGCGTTATTCTCCTAGCCATGAAATCTCTTAGTTCTTGCTTTTTCTGTTCTATATCCTCCTCTTCTTGTTTCCTTCGTATCTGATCTTTCTCAATCCAAGTTTTTCCTAGCAAGATACCAAATGGGGATTTTTTCTCAACGAACTTAACGATCTCAAATTATTCTTCTATCGAATTTCCATGAGCACTCATAGATGTCTGGGTAAGTCTTCCACATAGGTTTATCAACTTTTCTCTAAATAATCCTATTCCTCCTAATGAAGGAACCATAACAACCTTTCCCAAAATTTCTCAAGCTCTTTCTGCCATGATATTCACATGTGTTTCCTCATCCACGATACAATCTATGTCGAATTCTCCTATTCTTGTTTCTATGTACTCTTTCTCTTTTAAGACCTATGATAAGTTGATATTTCTGTAGTCATTCAAGGTTTCTTTCATCTGTAGTAATACAATCTTTGATTATTTCTAGGGTTCTATCATATCCTTAGTTTCTTGGCATGTCTCATATTTTTCTTGTTTCATATTCATCTTTTCAACTTTAGCAATCATTCTAGGACAATCCAAAACTTCATGGTCCATAGATTTACAACAAAGACAGCTAGGTCTTCTACCAGGGCATTCCTTAGCAAGATGTCCCGGTCTTCTGCAACTGTAACAAAGGGTTAATCCTCTCTTTCTCTTAAATGATCCCCAACCTTTCCTATACTGCGCACTGGGATCACAGTGACTAACTTGCAAAAAAATATTTCTAGGATCCTGCATCCATTTGTTAGTCCAAACATTCTTTCTATGCATAGGAGTAACATACCTTTCATTATTATCATATCTATTCATATCAATTCTTCTTTCTTCTAACTATTCCCTAGTTTTTAGATTAGGATATTTTTTATCAAACATACCTAGATCCATTCTTTCGAAACAAAATTTTTCACTTATCTTACCTTTCTTAGAGCACAAAGATTTAATATCTTACCTATTTTCTTCAGATCAAACTTCTCTTCTCAGCACATAGCTTTGCAAATCAATGTTGTGCACTAAAGCAATAGATCTACGCACAAAGATTTATTTTCTTCAGTTCTCAGCAATCACATTTTTAGGTCCCGACAACAGAACCATTTGTTGGGACAAGGGCAGACCCAAGGTTCAACGCTTCAATAGCACACCATCAAAACCCTAACTACCATCCCTTTCGGCAACACCTGTGAAGCAAATGAAGTCTCACCTGAGGTAGAGGCAAGGGTGGTTGCAGGACTCAGATATTTGCAACCTAGCTAGGACAGAGATCTGTGATTATGCCACTCTAACAAAGCACTTAGTAGTTAACATTCATTATTAATTAACCCTTATTCACATCACATATCCAAACCCTAATTACATATCAATGTAGTATTCAACCAAATCTAACACATCTAAGCACTTATCATATGGAAATAGATCATATCTAGCATTCATTCACATTACTAAGCACTAAGCTAGTATACCCGATGCATCATACATAAAGATATTGACACTAAGCATAAATCACATCACTAACATACAACCATAATGGAAAAAGCAACCATAACACAGGATATATGTGGTTCACCCCAGTGTGGGGCTACGTCCACCAACTCATCATCTTCTTTATTATCTTCTATCAATCTCCTTACATGCACAAAGCCTCAAAACCCACTCCACATAGGACAGGATATCTGCGCGCACCTCACCATATCCTCCTTCCCTGATCTAGGTTTAAGCACAAAGCCTCCTTACTATCTATACACAAGATTCTTACAATCACTTAAACTCAACTCTGCAAGTTCTTAACACATTGCATGCACAAAGCATCAACAACTATTCGCACTTAGCACATTGGCCTCTTCCTACATCACCTAGATATCTATTTATACATTACAAAATGGGCCTATACATGGGTAAACCCATGGTCCGACATCCCATACCTATTACATAAACCCTAATCCTAAAAACTACCCTAAAAAGGGGTTGAGATCCCATGATCTCTGCTCTGAATTGTGATTTGCCTTCGACCAACCCATCGAAGTCCCAAAACATGACCAAGGATCTCCAAAACTTGGTCAAGGGCCAACACTTCACATCCTCTGTCACACACCTGACTGACTCTAAGAAGATTATTCTTTAATCCATCAACAAATAATACATCTTGAGCTTTTACTCTTCCATTACTGTATCTTAATAGACCTTTACCTATGATCTTTCCTGGAGCATCATTTCCAAAAGTCACATTTCCTGATTTACTTTCTTTGAGTGATAGGAACTTACTTTTGTCACCTGTCATATTCCTGAAGCATCCACTGTTAGTATACCAGGGTTTCTTTTGTCTTTTAGCTGAAAGCACTAATCCACACTTGTCATCTTCTTTCTTCTTCCAAACCTTGACGTTTTCAGATGTTTGATTTGAATATGGCTTATAATTATTTAAGCGACAGTCTGCAGCTTTATGTCCATAATTATGGCATATGTAGCATTTTGGTTCATTGAATAAAGGATCATAACAATTGTTATGCTTAATATGCTTCTTTTTCCTAGCCATCACATGATTTGCAGTCTGTGGTTGTTTGTTACTTGGTTGTCTCATTCTTTGGTGTGGCAGATATTTATTCCTTGAGTGTCTTGATTGCTCATGTCTAAATCTTAAAGAACAATTTACAACTTTGTGGCCAAAGTTAGAACAGTCAAAATAATATCCATAGAAAAAATCGTTGTACCTGGAAAATGGTTGTCTTCTTTGAGCAAGTCGATTTCTTCCATGCTGATGATTTCTTTCAGCATAGGGTGTATTATTTCTTTGTTCTACAGATTCAGTTCTAGTACCTTTTTCTTCACTCCTCCTTTGCCGCTGATTATCTTCCTTTGTTTATGCAGGTTTGTGGTTGTCAATGGTTGTATATTTGACAAACTTGATGGATTATTTGTTTCTTAGCTGACCACTACTTGATCCCTCTTCATAACCCAAACCAATTTTCAATTTTGGACTCCTTTGTTGATTCAGAATGGTGGCTGATCCTTCTGAGGCTTTGATACTTGACAGATTTTGGTGATACAAGGCTTGAAACTTCTCCAACTCTTTTCTAGTTTTCACTACTTCTTCCGGAGCGTCACATCTCACCTTCTTCTCTGCTAATTTTTGTTTTAGAATATCTTCTATTTTGTTTGCTTCTTCTAATTCTACTTTTAACAAAACAAAATATTCACTTGGTTCTTTACCATTCTTTTCAAACTGCATCAACAATTGTTTTTGTTTTCTCTTCTTAAGTCTGAGTATGTCAATCTCTTCTAAAGCACTGATTAGTTCAACTTTCATATCAACCACAACTTCTTCATTATTCATGTCACCTCCTGTGTATTCATCATCAAGGTATCCTATGGCCATAAGCATAAAATCATTCACTTTATCTTCACAAGATGAATTGCTATCTATGTCTTCTAAGAAGTCATCATTATTTGCACATAAACTTTTCTTTTACTATATTTTTTAAATTTGTATTGCTTTTCATCATCATATTTCTGGTCTTTTTTCTTGTGAGGACACTTAGATGCAAAATGACCTATCTTACCACAGTTAAAACATTTAAATGGCAACTTTCCTTGGTATTTTCCTGATCCTTTCTTTAACTTTCTCACAAATTTTGCCTCAATCTCATCTATATCAAAGTCTGTGTTTTTCTCTTCTTTAAAGGATGCCTCTCTTGTAGTGGATTTAAATTTGGTGATTCCAATTTCATAAGCAGTTAGGGTTCCAAGAAGTTGATCTAGTGTCAACGTTTTGGTATCAATTATTTCCTCTATAGCAGAGGCCTTTGAGTTAAATATATTAGGAAGAGATCTTAATATTTTCTGGACTAGAAAAGATTCATCTATTGTTTCACCTAGACCTTTCATAGTGCTGACAATTTCTTCTATACGTAAGAATTACTTACTGATAGCTTCGTTTTCATCCATCTTTAACTGCTCAAATTTCAATCTGTGAGTCTGAAGTTTTGCTTCTTTCACCTTTTCATTACCTTCATAACTACTTATCATCTTGTCTCACATAACTTTTGTTGAATCACAGTGCATGAATTTGACAAACTCGGCCTTTGCAAGTCCACTGAGGATGGAATTCATTGATTTTTCATTAAATCTAAAATCAAGCTTATCCTCTTTTGAGGCCAAGACTACAGGATTCACATATCCAGTTTCAACGACATCCCAAACATCAACACCCAAAGACATTAAATATGTTCTCATCCTTATTTTCCAGAAGGCAAAGTTTGTTCATCAAACAAAG
Source organism: Picea mariana (assembly GCA_032191745.1). Lineage (NCBI taxonomy): Eukaryota > Viridiplantae > Streptophyta > Pinopsida > Pinales > Pinaceae > Picea > Picea mariana. The sequence goes on along the minus strand of JASDQU010739005.1, from coordinate 234,656 downwards.
GGGATCTATTAGTTGAACTTCGTTCATGACTAGTCATGTTCAAGCTTATGGATCTACCTTTGATCAAAGGCACCAAATATGATACCAATTGTTGGAAAAATAACTAAGAGGGGGGGGGGTGAATCAGTTAAATATATAAGTTGAAACTTTTCTTTTTATTTTCTAAATCTTTCTAGATTATTATTTAATGTCTTGTTGATAACTTTGTTGGCATGTTTACAAGAAGAGCATGTTTGTCATTGATGGAAAGAACAACAACAACGATGACAAATAGGAAGGCAAGGAATATCAACAGATAGGCAGGCAAGGAAGAACAACATTGATCAAATGGAAATATCAGTAGTGTAAGCTCAGAAGGAGGAAAATAATCAAAGCACGACAAAGGTTTTCGAAGTTTCGAAGATCGGGAAATCCAAAGGAAAGAGGTTCAAACTCGTGATATGTGAAATCGCGATAACAATATTGAAAATTGATTCAAGAAGGACACATGGTGAATGACAAAGGTTTTGTTTCGGAGTTTCGCAGATCAAGAAATCCAAAGGAAAGAGGTTCAAACTAGCGATATGAAAGATCACGAAAAGATCTGGACCGTTAGATCACCAAGGATTGTGGACCATTGATCAAGCATGAATAAGGCTTGTGAAGTGGTGAAATCGCGATAATATCTGGCCGTCAGATCTGGATTAATTAAGAAGGACCAACAACCGTTAGATATGGTGAAGTTGCAAGGTGGGTAAGACCAAGAGTCATCCAAATCTCCAAAACTGTGAAGGAATCCTAACCGTTCATCGAGGACAGTCGTGGACCATTGGATCCAGAGGAGACATGGTGAAAGATCATCATTTTGCTGACTGGAAAGTCAAAGGAGAAAAGTGCTCATTTGATTGGTGAGTGGTCATATCTCGTGGTCACATTGTCGAGAAGCTAGAGAAGCCAAGCCCTATTTTGGAGTTCGTGACATGGAGAGTCAAGAGGATTCATCACAAAATACCCGAGATGTGAAAGTGTGAAATGTGTTTTCGAATAAGGCTATGTTCATAGCCATTGGTTACATCTGCGGAAGATAGAGGAAGGAGCTAGCGGTGTTAAGCTCCATCTCAGAGTCTTGGCGCTCGTGACTTGGAGCATCAAGACCCTTCATCATAGAAATCATGATATGCGAGATCATGATGAGATCTAGACCATCCAATCATTATATATCTCAACCGTTGATCAGGCTCGATGAAGTTCATATGTTCACGAAACACGAAGCACCTTTTGGCGCAGCCTGTGGTCACCGTCGGTTGTCACATGAAGGGAAGAAGCTAGCAGAGTTAAGGTCCACCTCGAAGTCTCGATGATGGAAACTTGGAGCATCAAGCCTCTTCATCATAGGAATCATGATATGCGATATCGTGATGAGATCTGGATCATCGGATCATCGGAGATCTCGACAATTGATTAGGCTCGATGAAGTTTATAAGTTCGTGAAATATGAAGCACCTTTTGGCGTAGCATGTGGTCACAGTCGATGGTCATGTGAGGGGAAGAAGCTAGAAGTGCTAAGCTCCATCTCAGAGTCTCGACGATCATGACTTGGAGTGTCGAGATCTTCTATCACAGGAATGCCGAGATGCGAGATCATGAAATTAAAACTCTATTTAGTGCTCGGTCACAGCCAGTGGGCATATGAATTAAGCACAATACCCTACGAACTCCATCCAATGGTGCAAGTGAATTTAAGTATGATCGAAGGGCTACTGTTTCTCTTCATAGTTAATCGATCAGTGGTGATTCAGTTGCTGAAGCGCTCTTTGGAGGTTGACAGTGTAATTGCTAGAAATCACTAATGGTCTCTGCCAAAGGACTCGAAGAGACTTCTGTGTGATTATCAGAGGAGCTGAAGAGTCTCTAGGAATCTTCCAATGGAATGAAGACTGTTCATAGAGTCAATTGACAGATGGATCTAACTTCTAGAGAAGCTAAAGAGTTTCCATGATGAACAAGTAGAGTACTTGACATGAGAGAGCATGCAAAAGCATGGTAGGACAACATGCACAAGGTGCACAGAGACTATAAGTATGCAGAACAGAGAAGAGATGGGAGTTGTTGTTGTTGAGAGGGATTCAAGAGTGTAGAAGGAGGAATGAGAAACAACTGAAATATAGAGAAGAGGAATGGAGTATTGAATGGACATGATGCATAGAGAATAAAATGAAGAAGCACAGAAAGTGCAAGGATTGTGTGGAGCAAGACAGTAAGACACTAAAGGAAGGCTGAGGTGCTCTTGTAGAGAAAAATAGAAGATCAGAAATCCAAAGAAGATGCAGACAAAGAGACACTAATACAGGAGAGCAGAGCAACATAGTAGAACAATGATAAGTATGCTAAGCCAATGATAAATATTGTATCACTGTGATAAGTTTCATTAGCAAAAATTTATATTTCAGGGTGGTAGGGAGGTGCTACGGAGAAGTGTTTTCCTCAGAGGTTCAAGTGGGTGCTTGAACACAGGGAGTTGTAGCTTCCTTCTAGTTGGTGCTAGAGAAACCAGGGATTTGGTGCTTCCTTCTAGTTGGTGCTAGAGAAACCAGGGAGCTGGTGCTAGAGAAACCAAGGAGTTGGTGCTTCCTTCTAGTTGGTACTAGAGAAGCCATAGAGTTGGTGCTCTCAGCAAGTAGCAGCTTGCAAAACAAAGGTTGTAGTATCATTATGAGTTGGTGCTCATATGTATGATAATGTAAAGAATGTAAAGATTACTTATCATATAAAGAAGAAGAGGTTTTTACCCTATATGGGTTTCCTCAAGAAATATCTGTCTTTGTGTATCTCATGTGTGTGGTTGATGTTGAATGTTCTATTTCTGACTTCCCTGCATTATTGTGACTGTCATTAAATGCTATGTAAAGAGTTTAAAATAAGCATAATTGTTTAAGCTCAGTAACAACTGATTCACCCCCCCCCCCCTCTCAGTTGTCCAACAATTGGTATTAGAGCCAGACCCTTTTATCTAAGGGTAGATCCTAGAGCTTAAACATGTCAAACCATGAAGGAAATTCAACCAATAAGGCCCCTCTGTTCAATGGAACAAACTTTTCCTTCTGGAAAGTTAGAATGAGAACCTACATAATGGCTTTAGGTGCAGATGTCTGGGATGTGGTAGATATTGGTTATGTAAAGCCAGTTGTACTAGCTAATAAGGATGACAAGCTAGAATTTAGCTTCAACGCTAAGTCTATGAATGATATCTTGAGTGGGCTTGCAGAAGTAGAATTCGTAAAAGTTATGCACCTAGGAACTACCAAAGAAATGTGGGACAAACTCATTAGTAGTTATGAAGTTAATGAGAAGGTAAAGGACGCCAAGCTTCAAACCTACAAAATACAGTTTGAACAACTGAAGATGAAGGAAGATGAAACTGTTGGAAAATAATTTTTGAGAGTAGAAGAAATGGTAAATGCAATGAAAGCACTTGGTGAGAAAATTGAGGAACCTTCTTTAGTTCAGAAAATTTTGAGATCTCTACCAGACAGGTTCAACCCAAGGGTCTATGCTATTGAAGAACTTAATGATCTAAAAAACTTGGAGTTTGATCAACTTCTAGGAACATTGACTGCATATGAAATGAGAATAGTTAAAGATAAACCCACCTCCAAAGAAGCATCATTTAAGACAAACGAGAATGAGGATTTGGAGCCTGATGAAATTGAAACAAAATTTGTGAAGAGACTGAAGAAGGGATCATGCAAATACAAAGGTAAACTGCCTTTCAAATGTTTCAATTGTGGTAGGATAGGTCATTTTGCAAATAAATGTCCCCACAAAAGAAAGGATCATACATGTGATGATGAGGAGAAGCAAAAACACATAAATTTCTTTAAAGAGAATAACTTTAAGAAGAAAAGTCTTTGTGTAAACAATGATGATGATCCTTCAGATGATGAAGACAATGACTCCACTATTGAAGATAAACTAAATGACTTCATACTTATGGCCAATAAGGAATATGATAATATAAGCACAGGAAGTGATGCTAATGAAGAAGAAGTTGTGGTTGACATGGAAGGAGAACTAATCAGTGCACTGGAAGAGATTGACAGAATAAGAATTAAGAACAGAAAGCAAAGACAATTGCTGATACAGTTTGAGAAAGACAGTAAAGAACCTGATGAAGACCTTGTCCTACTAAAAGTGGAATTAGAGGAGGAAAAGAAAATCGAATACATTCTGAAACGACAGTTATTAGAAAAGAAGGCAAGATGTGAAGCCTTAGAACAATAAGTAGTGAAAACTAGGAAAGAGATGGAGAAGTTTCAAGCCTTGTATAATTAGAATCTATCAAGTATCAAAGCCTCAGAAGGATTAGCCACCATCCTGAATCAACAAAGGAATCCAAAGATGAAAACTGGTTTGGGTTATGAAGAGGGATCAAGTAGTGATAAGCCAAGAAATGAAGAACCCATCAAGTTTGTCAAATCTACAACCAATGACAACAACAAACCTGCAGAAACAAAGGAAGACAATCAGCCACCCAAGACGAGTAAAGAAAAAGATTCTAGGACTGAATCTGTAGAACAAAGAAATAATGCGCTCCCTACTGAAAAACGTCATCATCATGGAATAAATCAATTTGCTCAAAGAAGACAACCATTTTCCAGGTACAAAGAATTTTTCTATGGTTATTGTTTCTACTGTTCTAACTTTGGTCACAAAGCTGTAAATTGCTCCGTAAGACATAGACATGAGCAATTAAGTTTTCAAAGGAATAAATACTTGCCACAACAAAGAATGATACAGCCAAGTAACAAACCTTCACAGATTGAAAATTGCCAAATTAAGTTTAGAGACATTCAACTAAGGAGGTCAAGAAATAATCAACAGTCAATAAGTAGACAATGATGCAACAATAATTTTGACGTATTGAACAATGAGATTGAATGCTACATCTGTCATAACTATGGACATAAATCAGTTGACTTTCGATTAAGGAAATATGAACCATATTTGAATTCCCCTACTAAAAATGTCAAGGTGTGGAAGAAGAAACAAAGTGACAAGTGTGGATTAGTGTTGTCAGCTCAAAGAAAAACAAACCCTTGGTATATAGACAATGGATTCTGCAAACATATGACAGGAGACAAAGGTAATTTTCTATCTCTAAGTGAAAGCAAATCAAGAAACGTAACCTTTGGAAATGATGCTCCAGGTAAAATAAAAGGTAAAGGGATGGAGAGTTTAAGTAATGGAAAAGGAAAATCCCAAGATGTTCTACTTGTAGATGGGCTGACACATAATCTTCTCAGTGTAAGTCAAATGTGTGATAGAGGATGTGAAGTGGTGTTCACGTCCAAGGACTGCAAGATAAAGTCTGTAAACTCAGGACAAGTGGCAGCCAAAGGCATAAGGACAAAAAATAATGTATATGTGCTGAAAGAAAATAGAGAAGAGTGTCATCTAAGAAAACATGATGAAAGATGGTTATGGCATAGGAGACTTAGACATCTAAACTTTGACTACTTAATCAAGCTCAAAAATCTTGAGGCAGTAAAAGATCTTCCGAGAATATCAAAACCCCAAGATTCGATGTGTAAACCCTACCAAGTAGGAAAACTAACCAGGACACCATTTAAGGCCAAGAGATTTACTTCAACAGAGAAACCACTCCAACTAGTTCATGTGGATTTATGTGGACCATCAAGACAAGAAGGAACAGGGAGAGAAAACTACTTCATGTTGATTATTGATGATTACTCCAGACTTACTTGGGTTTCCTTTCTCAAGGAAAAAGATGAAGCATTTGAGAAGTTTAAAATATTTAAGGCTTTAACTGAGAATCAAATAGGAAAGAGGTTAAAGGCATTAAGATCAGACAGAGGAGGAGAATTTATGTCAAGTGATTTCAAGGAATTCTTTGATAAGCATGGGATCAAGAGAGAATACACAATCCCAAGAAATCCACAACAAAATGGAGTAGTGGAGAGGCAAAACAGAACAGTGCAACAAATGGCCAGGTCAATGATGAATGAGAAGAACATTGGTCAAACCTACTGAGTAGAAGAAATACACACAACATTCCATGTTCTTAACAAAGCTCATCTCAGACCACAAAGTGAAAAGACACCTTATGAACTATCGTATGGGAGACCTGCTTCAATCAAACACTTCAAAGTCTTTGGGAGTAAATGTTACATAAAGAATAATGATGAGAACCTTGGCAAATATGATGACAGGGCTGATGAGGGTATCTTCTTAGGATATGCTACAAACAGTAAAGGATACAGATGCTATAATAAGAGGCTGCATAAAATGGTTGACTGTATTGACGTAAATGTTTATGAAGGAATCCCAGCAAGAGAGGTGATCTGAAAATAGGGGGCTGACTTGTTATGCTATGCAAGCACCCTCTACTTCATTAAAATAAACTTTACAGGACCTTGCTCAATGTCATAGTTATGCAAGATAAATTACGTGCCAAGTTTATGCATCTTCTTTTAAATGTTCATGTGTGAGGAAATTTTCTTTTAAATGGTTAAATATGTGTTTTAAATAAATACACAGCAAACATAACTTGCAGCAAATAAACCATCAAACTCACAACAATAACAATATGATAAAGGAGTTCACCCCTCTCTGGGCTACATCTCCATGAGCCTCCTTCAATGGACTTAGCTCTCTGGGATTAGTTTGTCAAAAATTATTTTACAAGCTGCTGCTCAACTCCAATGGATCTTTTGACTGTATCATTAGGTTCAGAATACATAAAATCCCCAAAAATGACTAAAAGAACTCTGAAAACGGATCATGGCTCATCCGAGCATGACCTCTTCTACATGTGGACTTTAGCTTCCCTGAGATTCCTTGTGGAAAAAACACCTGTAAAAGTCCTCAAATGCCTCTGAAACCTATCCCAATGTGTTAAGAGCATAACAATTAGCCAAAAATGACTATTCAATCACAGAAAACAGACTTGGTCTCATCTGAGAATGACCTCAATCAATGAGGGCTTCAAGCTCCCTGGAGCTCTCTGAAACTTCAATGGTGAAAAACCTACAAAATAAGTCTTCAAATTCCTTTGAAAATAGTGCCAATGGATTCTAAACATCCAAAAACCCCTAGCTGGGCTTTTTTGGCACCTCATTTGGCCAAAAATTGAAGAAGATAGGCCTCCTGCCATTTTCCTCCTTCAAGCTTGTTGTCTCTGGTTCGCCAAAATGCACCTCTGTGCATCCAACCTATAACACACACTCAATCTCGTGCTAAAACCTAGCACCAAGTGCAACCACAAAATGGTGCGAACTATAGACGGTTAGGGTGCGCCTAGCCCCTAACCGCCAAAACCTGTGGACATATGAGTCACTATGTGACCGCGCGCATATACAAAAAGTGCTAAGGTTTAAAATCAAGTCATATGGATAGGCGCCATGGGACCAGGCGCGTGGAATTTTGAAAATTTTGAAACACACGCGCACACACGGTGGTCGTATGGTAACAATATGTGACTGGGGGCTGGGGCTTAGCCCCAGCGCTATCCGCGCCCAAACTTTAATATATTTTAAACCATATATATAATAAGTAACATAGTGTGGTGCGTTGGTAGGGTGGCCTTTGCAAAGGCTATGAATTATGGTGGAGGTCCGGGTTTCAATCCCCACGGACTCTATATAATTTTGAACGACCAAACCAAAAATGGTGTGCCATGTGGCAGCCCATGCCTGGGCCACGTGGCACCAAACCATTGGAAAAAAAGATGCCATGTGTTTCATCATGATTCATCCACACTGCCAACTATCCGCCAACTGTACAGTCAACACATTTTTTTTTTGTCTATTTGATGATTTGAACAGAACGTGATATCTCACTCATCTGACGTCCGTTTGAACCCAAACGAGTTGCGTTGGGCTCATGACGATGAGGGCTACGCACGTGTTCATTTTGAGGCAATTCTGAGAACTTTGATTTTTGAGCAAAATTTTGACCCCTGGTCCAGATTCTGATCACACCTTCCCACTGAAAGGATTTTGGACCCAAAAAATCTTATGATTATATGTCTGAGATTCAATACTCTTCTGCTTCCCAAGTTCTATCAATTGATTCTACTTGAAAAGTCTTTTTGACAATCACCTGGATACCTTGACATGCCTTGCACTGTAACTGGCTATGTCCCTCAACCACTGTTCTCTGGCTGCTGCTGACCCACTGTTCTCTTTGTGTTTGGAAGACTGCTAGCCTTCCCACTGAGAATCAAGTCCCTCTTGTGAACTCTTTGGCATCAAAACAATCCGCTCTACAATGTCTGCAAAAACTTTCCTGCGACATCTTGTCACAAACTAAGAAAATCATCAATCTTGAAAACAAATTTATACAAGACTGAAAATGATGCCAACAAAGTCTTTTGGCTCTTCAAGCAAATGGTCGCATCTTGTACTTCATCAAAGCACATGGCGTTTTCCTGCATCTTGGTGTACTCAAAATCAACTTACAAGCCAACAAACACCATCGACTAAACATAAGTCAAAAAACATGATCGACACAACATAGTCGTCAAGACAACATCGACACAAGTCAAGACTCATTTGAAACATATCTACCTTCCCAAAATGACAAGTCGACATTCATGATACACAATCATGTTACAATCATGAGTCACTCATAATGAACTGTCACCAAGTTCACTGTTTACACACATTCATGTGCATGACTCTTCAACTCTCCTTCCGGTACAAACATAATTACATAAACCCAAAACATGTGGGTACATAAGAGCTGAATATGAAAAAGATATATGTCTGTAACGAGTGAGCATCATACCCCTCTTTAACATCCTCCTGGTAAATTTGTGCAACAAACAAGAATGCCTTCAAACGAATTGCATTCACATGCAACTTGCATCATACAAGTTGTGATAAATCGTTGCAACTTGTCATTCTTTCAACATAAATGCATACATAAGCTGAAATGTGCATCTACAACAGAAAAATGCAAGCCTTACTTGCTCAAGAAATCTAACCATTTCTTACCAAGCCAACTCAATGGTGACTTTTTCTACTGAAAATCGTCTTCTTGTGAATCATCTTGACTCGCATCGATGATGGAATCTCCTCTTCCATTCTTGCTAGACTCTTTATCCATCTACTTCTTGTGTTGTGGATGAGTGGTTGGATGCAATGTCCAACATTGGTCAATGAGATGACCCCTCTTCTGGCAATGAGTGCAAATCTTTTGCATCCTCTTTTCAAGTTGTCTTTGCTTGTAAAGTTTCTTGAAAGTGGCCAATCTTTTCCAACATTTTGAAATATAATGGTTATATAAACCACAATATGTACATGGACTTTTTCTTCCATTTTTACATGCAAATTTATCGTGCTTAACATAATCAAAAGCAACTGAATGATAGGCAGAATTATACCTTGAACATTCACCTTTATCGCCTCTTTGAGGAGGTGAATTGGAAGAGTTACAAGCTCTCCTTTGAATACCAACAACAGTGTTCTTGTCCCCATCGCTATCACAACTCTCTTGTTTCATACATTTGCATTCATCTTGAACACATACTTTGCATGCTTGAGGAATTGAACTTGAAACAAAATTTGTTCTTGGAACTTTTTCCCTTCTCTCCTCAACTTTGGAATTTGCTCCATCTTTTTGTTCATATCCAAGACCAAAATACTTGGGTCTCTCTTCAACAACAATAGGCTCAAAAATGCCTTGTGCATGCTTGCCTAACCCTCTACCTTCATAGCCCATTTTTAAGATTAACTTGGACCCTATTCCTCTTGTGTGATTTTCAAAAACACCAAAGCATACATCTTGAGAGGAATTTGAAGATAAACTAACATTACATACCTCATGTTCATGCATGTACTTGGTAAGGGTTTCCTTTTCCTCATGAAGTTGAGTCTCCATCTCATGCAACTTTTCAAGAAGCTGGTCTTTCTCCTCCTTCATGGCCATCAACTGCTCTTGAAGGGAAATACTCTCTTCTCTATCTTCCCACAAATCTTGTACCATATCTCTCATGGTTACAAACTCCTTCAACATCTCTTTGTCAAAGAACTTGGATAATGAAGATGTATGAGAACTATCAATGTTTGAAGCTTCCTCCATCCTTGCAAGATATCAAACTTCAACACAAAACTTGCACAAATACCAACAGCGAAATCTCTAGCTATCAATGGCAATCACATGAGCAAAACAAACTAAGCTCTGATACCACCTGATCTGAAAATAGGGGGCTGACTTGTTATGCTATGCAAGCACCCTCTACTTCATTAAAATAAACTTTACAGGACCTTGCTCAATGTCATAGTTATGCAAGATAAATTATGTGCCAAGTTTATGCATCTTCTTTTAAATGTTCATGTGTGAGGAAATTTTCTTTTAAATCGTTAAATATGTGTTTTAAATAAATACACAGCAAACGTAACTTGTAGCAAATAAACCATCAAACTCACAACAATAACAAGATGATAAAGGATTTCACCCCTCTCTGGGCTACATCTTCATGAGCCTCCTTCAATGGACTTGGCTCTCTGGGATTAGTTTGAAAAAAAATATTTTACAAGCTTCTTCTCAACTCCAATGGATTTTCTGACTGTACCATTGGGTTCATAATACATAAAAACCCCAAAAATGACTAATAAAACTCTGAAAACGGATCATGGCTCATCCGGGCATTACCTCTTCTACATGTGGCCTTGAGCTTCCTTGAGCTTCCTTGTGGAAAAAAAACCTGTAAAAGTCATCAAATGCCTCTGAAACCTATCCCAATGTGTTCAAAGCATAACAATTAGCCAAAAATGACTATTCAGTCACAGAAAACAATCTTGGGCTCATCTGAGCATGACCTCAATCAATGAGGGCTTCAATCTCCCTGGAGCTCTCTGAAACTTCAATGGTGAAAAACCTGAAAAGAAGTCTTCAAATGCCTTTAAAAATAGTGCCAATGGATTCAGAACATCCAAAAACCCCTAGCTGGGCTTTTTCGACACCTCATTTGACCAAAAATTGAAGAAGATAGGCCTCCTGCCATTTTTCTCCTTCAAGCTTGTTGTCTCTGGTTCGCCAAAATGCACCTCTGTGCATCCAACCTAGAACACACACTCAATCTCGTGCTAAAACCTAGCACCAGACGCAACCGCAAAATGGTGCAAACTGTAGGACGGTTAGGGCGCGCCTATCCCCTAACCGCCAAAACCCGTGGACATATGAGTCACTATGTGACTGCGCGCATATACAAAAAGTGCTAAGGTTTAAAATCAAGTCATATGGGTAGGTTCCATGGGACCAGGCGCGTGGACTTTTGAAAATTTTCAAACGCACGTGCACACACAGTGGTCGTATGGTAACAATATGTGACCGAGGGCTGGGGCTTAGCCCCAGCCCTATCCACGCCCAAACTTTAATACATTCAAACTTTAATATATTTTAAACCATATATATAATAAGTAACATAGTGTGGTGTGTTGGCAGGGAGGAATTTGCAAAGGCTATGCATTGTGGTGGAGGTCCGGGGTTCGATCCCCATGGACTCTATATAATTTTGAACGACCAAACCAAAAACGGTGTGCCACGTGGCAGCCCACGCCTGGGCCACGTGGCACCAAACCATTGGACAAAAAGATGCCACGTGTTTCATCATGATTCATCCACATTGCCAACTGTCTGCCAACTTAGCCCTGCCACATCATCGTACGTCCCTGCCACGTCAACATCCGTATGGACTATACAAACTGTACAGTCAGCACATATTTTTTTTGCCCATTTGATGATTTGAACAAAATGCGATATCTCACTCATACGACATCCGTTTGAACCCAAACGAGTTGCGTTGGGTTCGTGACAATGATGGCTACACACCTGTTTATTTTGAGGCAATTCCAAGAACTTTTATTTTTGAGCAAAATTTTGACCCCTGGTCTAGATTCTGATCAAGAGGTGTACAATAATGAGTCTTCTACAGAGGACACAGCTAAAGATGAAGATGAATAGGTCCAAGATTCAGAAAACAAAGACTCTGAATTAGATGAAGACTCAAATACTCAAACAGACTCAAATCAGCAGGCTCCTTCAAATTCCTCCTCCATAATTACTCAAAAGAATCATCCTGCAAGTCAAATAATTGGTGAAAAAGACAAAGGTGTACAAACCAGGAGAAAGATAATAAAAAATATCGATAAATCACATATAGCTTTGATATCCATTTTGGAACCCAAGAAATTTAATGAAGCTAGAAAAGATGACTTTTGGGTTAAAGCAATGAATGATGAACTTGATCAAATTGAGAAAAAAAATACGTGGGAGATGGTTCATAGACCAAAAGGTAAAAATATCATTGATTCCAAATGGATATTTAAGAATAAGTTGAATGAGTAGGGACAAGTTGTCAGGAACAAAGCAAGATTGGTTTGTAAAGGCTATGCTCAAATAGAAGGAATGGATTTTGATGAAACATTTGCCCCCGTAGCAAGGTTAGAAGCTATCAGAATATTTCTTGCCTATGCTTGTCATAAAAGGTTTAAAGTTTATCAAATGGATGTCAAGTCAGATTTTCTAAATGGACATTTAAATGAAGAAGTCTATATGGAACAACCAGAGGGTTTCAAACTGTCTGATAACCCTGACTTAGTATGCAAGCTAAAGAAATATTCATATGGGTTAAAACAAGCTCCTCGTGCCTGGTATCACAGAATTGATACGTATCTCAAAGACAAAGGGTTCAAGAGAGGAACAATTGACAACAATCTATATATCAAAACAGAGGGTGATGATTTGCTCATTCTGTTGGTCTATGTAGATGACATCATCTTCGGATGTAATAAGGATTCATTAGTAAAATGGTTTTCTTCTGCCATGGAGTCTGAGTTTGAAATGTCTATGATAGGTGAATTGTCATTTTTTCTTGGTCTGCAAATTACTCAGAGGTCTGAAGGGATGTTCATTTCTCAAGAAAAATATCTAAGAGAAATGTTGAAAAGGTTTCAAATGGAAGATTCTAAACCTGTGGGCACACCTATGGTTACT
>JASDQU010739005.1:171135-183355 GCA_032191745.1 Picea mariana | reverse complement strand
CAGTTGTCCAACAAACTTAACATGCATAGATATACAATATTTAATCAATCAAACAGAATACACAGAGAGATTGATTTCCATGAGGAAACCCATAAAGGGAGAAAACCTCTTCTTCTTAGGATGTCAATCAAGATCCAACTTTCATGTACACCACATTATTTGAGCACCAACTCAAATATGAGGCTACAACCTTTGATAGCAAGCTACAACTTGTAGAGATCACCAACTCTCAGATTTCTCTAGCACCAACTAGATGGAAGCACCAACTCCCAAGTTTCTCTAGAACCAACTAGATAGAAGCACCAACTCCCAGTATTCAAGCACTGACTTGAATAACAGAGGACCACAGCCCTCCCTAGCACCACCCCACCACCCTGATTATAAAACTTACTTACTTGATCTATCTCTGATCTGATCTATTACAACTCGATGTCTCCTCTACCTTCTTCAACTTATATGCTTTGTGACTTCTTCATATTTCTGCTTCTATGCTGCGCTCTTTCTCCTCCTGCGCACCACTGCATTTCTATTCAGATTTTATTCTACATTTTATGCTTCTTTGTGCTCCATATGAATTTTATGCGCTGCACCTCTTATGTACCCTTCAGATCCTTCTCTCAACCACCTTCTACCCGCATGCATAACTATGAAAATCCCCCTCTCTTTTCTTTTCTACGTATTTTTATCATGCCAATTCCTCTACCAGATAATTCCCACAACTCTTTGTATTTTTTGGCAGTTATCCCAAGTTTGTTCGTCATCAGTGGTCATTATCCTAAGATTCTTTGTCTTCTCTGGCAGTGCGATCCTTCATCTTCTCTGTTACAGTTGAGCTTGTTCTCTCTGTTACAGTTACAATTGTTCTTCTCTGATAGTTACAGGAGGTCTTCTTTGATAGTTATAGGAGCTCCTCGCGAAGAAGCTCCTTGTGAACTTCACCCGCGCGAACTAGAACCAGGTGCAAGATTCCCCCCACGTGACCACACGCCTATCAAAAAGGTGCTTCGCGACTTCTCACATCGGATGTTCGGCTGGAGGATTTTTTAATTTTAAATGTGTAAAATATAGTGTCGATGGGCGTAAGGTTTCTCTCCACATGACCACTTGTTGTGACCATATGCCAATCAAAAAGGTGCTTCACGACTTCATGTTTCATATATTCTGCTGTGAGTCACCTCGATTCTCCCAACTCCTAAAACTTCAAGGTAGATCCTAGAGACGCTAGCTCCTTCCCCTATTCTCCATTGATGTGACCACTAGCTATGACCACACGCTAATAAAAAAGGCACTTCGTGATTTTGAGTTTCACGAGTTACCTCTCCTCCTTTATTCGAAGTCCGAACTCCCGAACTCTGAACTTTGTTGTGTCATATCAATGGTCCATGAACCTCCGTGATCCAAAAACTCATAATTACTTCGCGACTTCATGCTTCGCGATGTATGCGGGATGACCAACGCAGTTCTTCCAATTCGTGATTCTACGAATCTGCTTATCTATTGCCACATGTCCTTCTCAACACCAACGACTAGGATTGCCTCACGATTTTAGACTTCATGATTTTTCGCTTCTCCTGTCCACTCTAAAATAATTAAAGCCCATGCACTTACCTCTAGATCCAACGATAGTTGGTCCACGCGCTTAGATATAACGCTTGAGATCTGTTCTCCTCCTCTGTGTGCTCTTTCCTCCCGTCTGGACTCTGATCCAATGATCTAGATTCTTCACAGTGCTTGATCCAACGACCACTATCGCTCCTCCTCCTGAGATTACAATTTATTCTGACTTAGAATATTTTCTAAGTATTCAAAGGTTTTATCCTTCGAACCTTCTCTTGTGAAACCGATTGAAAGGTCTCATCTTCACTTTTCCTCATGAGCTTTGTCTTCATAGAAGAGGACTTCTTCTGGTGCTATCATCATTTCTTTCCTATTTTCCATCGTCACTGTTGTTGTTTCCATCAATGACAAGCACACTCTTCCTATAAACATGCCAACAATAAATGAACAAGTGATTCTGAAAATATGGACTATCTCAGCAATGTTATGAAAGATATATGTAATCAATCAATGGTATTCATACATAAACAAGTAACAATGTAATATGGCTTAGGGATTATTCGTGTGGGGAATAAAATGAAACAAAAAACATGTGTCCTAAGAGACTTGTTGTCCTTCCTCTCAAAAAGCATCGGGCCTTATAAAAGCACTCAACAATGGGGCATGAATACACTAGAAGAGGAGCTAGTGAAGGTATGAAAAATTAGTTATAATGAGGGGTGAAGGGGGCATATCCTAAAAATACTAGTGATATTTTCCAAAAACCATTCAAAATATGATTAAGGTGTGATTGCAACCCACAAACACCACCTAGGTAGATAAAAACCTAGATTTGGCCACTCACTCACCTCGATCAAGCATGGCATTTAGATTTTTTCCCTAAGAAATGGGTCATGGATTGGATGCTTTCCAAGGGTTGGGTGACCCAAGAAGGCATGCACAGAACAATCAGACCTCGGTGTCGGAATTCTTGATTTAGAGGGTTTTGGAATCCTATTTTTCAATTTCTAAGTTTCAATGAGAAATGATAGTGGGGAGTTATTTGGATGCCTATCCCAAAAATCGTAACGTAGACTACAATTTCCTTTTGTGTTCCCCCTGTGGAGGTTAACTATGTGTTGTTTAATAGTTTATTTTAGGATGTCAAAGTGGGTAGTGAGGTTGGGGTCATGGGCCAACCTCATTTATTAACAATGGTGTGAGCAAAAGACTTTCACTAAAAAAATGAAACCCTTATGATCCTCCCATATCGCTGATGGGCATGGGAAGAAGAGCATACTATGATTTAAAGTATAAAATAAAAACCTTTTGAGTGTGTGGTGATGTTGTGTGCAAGAAGTGGAAGTGTATAATGATTTTCAATAAGTTAGTGATCAAACTTTTAACATGTGGACATCACTTGGTCATTTAAAAATCTTGATTATCTCTAACTTACTAAGTTTCACAAACAATCCTTGAAAAATTGAAAAATCCATAAGTAACTAGCATAGTGGACATGCGGGTCCTTAATTTTGAGATTTTAATCTCTCTATAATGTTATCTAATCTGAGAAATATTTTGAAACTATTCCTAGATTGTAGACATGTGGGCATGTATGGGCCCTTAAAATCCTGTAAACTTCCTAGGTTGTTTGCTCTAAAAATTTGAAACTATCCTAAGTTTGTGCACATGTGGGCATGTATGGGCCCTTAAAATCCTGTAAACTTCCTAGGTTGTTTGCTCTAAAAATTTGAAACTATCTAAAGTTTGTGCACATGTGGGCATGTATGGGCCCTTACAAACCATTTAGATTATGTTTCAACAATGCAAACTAAGAGGTATTCGGCTCTCCTAAAATGATTGATTTAGTTTCAAAAAACGAGCAAACTAAGAAGTATTGGCCTCTCCTAAAATGATTGATTTTTTAAAGGGAGATGAAGGTTTCTTAAGAAATCTCTCTTTTTTTATTTCTAAGATCACATAAAGGTGTGAGGAAAGAGCATGCTCCAATATTGTAAAAATAGTCTCCTAGTCCCGATTTAATGTGGTGATTTATAAAATTAAAGGTTTATCTTTAAAATTCAAATTTTTTCCAAAGCCATCCATGTGGCAACAAAGAAAGGGAAACATGCTATGGTTATTTTTATCCCCTTAGATGTTTATGTGTGGCTAAGTACCTATGCAAGAAAGAACCCAAAACCTACTCTTTGTGGCTTTTACAAAGTGCAAGAAACATAAAAAAATAAATTTTCACAGTCACGTGGATCTGCACGGGTTTGGGTCTTACAGCCGTGTAGGTTTGGGCCCAACAGTCGCGCAGTTTGCGTGGGTTTTCCAGAAAAAAATCCTCCCATTTCCATGCATACATTTCTTCGATACCCACACATATGCATGTCCATGGCAGGAATGAAAATCTGAACTTAATTCTCCCAACTAGTAGGCTGATTGCAAATTTTAAGCACTGGAGTAGGCCGATTTTGACACTTGCATACAAAAGAGAGTGATAATAACAACTCTAATAGCATAATTGAGGAGGAATTTGGATTCCAACCCTCGGTATGGTAGCTAATATGTTTTGGGTTTTTGGTCACTAGAGTGAGCAAAAAGAGATCCCTTTGGTTGCCTTGATAGGCCAACAAAGCAATACAGAGCAATGATAAGTAGGTTAGTGAACCCACAAGCAAGACAAAAAAAATATAACAAGAAAGGAATGACAAACAAAGAATACTAAACTAAGAAAATATAAACAAAGTGTTATCACTGAAATTTCATCCGCAAATGGTTACATGAATCTAGCATCTTCAAATAACTATTAGTTCACCCATGGACCAAAATTACCAAAAAAACATTTCCAAAAGGTCCAGAACTATCCAACCAGATATAAAATAAAGATGCGCTATGACTACTTAAGTGACCTAGAAATGGGTTAAGTGACCTAAAAGAAGAAATCATTATTTAAATGATAAAGTAAGGTGACAAAGTCAAGGTGGATTATTTAAATAATAAAGAGAAGTGAAAAAATCAAGAAATGATAAAGTAAGATGAGAAAATAAAAAAGGCATATTTAAATGATAAAATATTGGAGAAATTTCTATTTGTGGAAAGTGGTTAACCCTAAAATAAGGAAAATAGATTAAGTGACCTAGAAATGGGTTAAGTGACCTAGAGGATGAAAGTATAAATAAGATAGCAATGGTCTCTTGTAGATCATTCTTTTTGTGAATCAATGGAGAGCTTCTTGTGAGAATATCTTTTGGAGTATTTGCATAGATGAAAGGAATGAATAACATAGCAAAGAAAGGGATACATTAAAATAGTACAAGGCCCTAACACCACTTAATAGCATACATTCAAATATTTGATTGGTACATTGTAGTTGGCATGGTTCCAAATTGTAAGTTGTTAAAACTGTAAGTTGTTAAATTGTGTTTGGAATTGCTTTATCATGAATCTAATTACGAGCATTCTATTTTTATTGATCAATATGTTCTATTAATTATTCATTTGTATTAAATGTAGTTGTTGATTCAATTGAATTCTAAAATTTGTGTTTGCATTATTTAATAACTATATAGTGTTAGGGTTGTTAAACATTATCTTAGGTTATTAAATGGAATTGTCGAGTGAATTGAATTCTAAAATTGGTGTTTGCGTTATTTAGTAATCATATAGCGTTAGGGTTGTTAAATATTATGTTTGGTGAACTCAAATGGATTGTTGGATACATAAAATTCTAAAATTGTTGTTTGCATTAGTAAATAATCATATACTGTTAGGGTTGTTAAACATTATGTTAGGTTCCCCAACCATATTACAAATAATTTTGATGTAGATGATTACTAGGATTAAATCATTTTGAAGCCAATGAAAAAATGGAAGATTGTAGAACACGGTGCAAGAAACTTGTTGCTTGTTATATCATCGTTATTGAACATGTTGTAAATAGAGGACAAATTTGTTTTAACATGATGTTAGCCAAATGTTCACTTGTATGTCTTTGGTCAATGTTAATGTTTAAATATGTGAATCTTTACAATGTCACAACAATCTTGGTTGATGGATTGAAATTTAACTTTTCAATTGACATGGAAAGATCGCGCCCTGGTACACTAAAACATCTTTTATTATGGAATGTGGGGCAATGCCATCGTTTATTTGAAATAGAGCCCTATACAATTGTCTAAAGTATTGGACAACGCACAACTTATCGTACCCTTCCCTTAGTTCCATTTTAAGGAATAAATCTCCAAAAGGAGCAATATATACTACGATATTCCATGAGATGAACACTATAAAATTATAATCATCAATATACGCTTTAAAATGCATTAAAGCATACCTTGATTTGAAGGAAAATTACATGAAGTTTAAAGAAAAAATAACCATCTGAATAGAAAGTGGTGGAACAAACCCTAGGTGGACCCACACTACACTGCCCTCGATTTCAGTTCAGCCAACTTACAATGTAAATGTTTTTTTAGTTGCAAAGCTCAAGGCTCGTGCCTATTAAATATTCATGCTCATGCTTATTAAAGACTCACATTCACATGCTTATTAAAGACTATCGTTCTCACTTTAATTTCAAGGTTGATGCTTATTATAAACTCACATTCTCACAGTTCACATCAATAACTTTAAAAAAATTCAATATCACAAGCCATCTACTCATAATTTCAGTCATAATGTTGTTGGCAGTGAATAAAAGCACTCTCCAAATCATCTTCCCAAAATATTAAATAAAATCACTCAAATAAAGTCCCTCAAAAGAGAGAGTTGGACAATAAGAGTCATCAATTGTGAAAGGTTATAACTGTCAACTCAATGGTGGTCAATGTCTCATTAAGGCCCCCAAGTCTACATGGACCTACTAAGGTACTTCCTCTAACCAATTTTCAAGTGACTAAAGAGAGTAAGTGTCAACCTTAAATGTGATTATGGATTAGCACAAAAGGGAGACTTGGGCAATCGACGTTGGTCATAATTATATTAAATGTATTTTTCATGGTAATTGAATGTTCAACAAATTCATAATCTAGGTATCTTCTCATACTTTTATAACACCACATATATTGCACATGATTTTTGGAAAAAATAAAACACAATATCTCTTTAAAGTACTTCCACAACACCACTTATATTGCACATAGCATTTGAACAAAATAAACACAATGCCTCTTCTAAAAAAGAACCTACAATTTTGGGAGAACATCAAGTAACATCCATTTTGAAGAGAAATTTCAATTAAAATATAGAGAATGTAATAGCAATGCAAAAGTGACATCATTTTTATGATATACATATGAATATAGTGTACTTGTTGTAATATTGATTTGTACTATTTTTAACCCTAACTAAATATTTATATGCATCTTCATTAACTTTACTTTTAACCTTATATACTTTATTAACTTTACTTTTAATCTTAGAATTGAAGATTGTAAGCTTGTATTGGTCCTAACTTCATATAGATGTGAATACACAAAATGATAAAGTGTAGTATGTGAGGAAAACACATATATAAAACATTGTTTGGGAGTAATTTTCTAACCTTGGAATTGGTGATGGTAAGCTTAACTTGATATTAGGAAGATACAAAGTAATAAAATGTTATATAAGAAAAAAATTGAGAAAATCAACTCTTAAAACATATCTATTTAAAAATATATGGAAACATATTAAATATGGAAGTAATTTTCATTCAATCAGCATTATAAATAAAATCATTTAATTTGATGTTATTATAAAAGTACCTCCCTATTCAATCAAAACTAAAAATATAAATAAAATGAATAATTTGATATGTGATGTTTTGCATGGAAAACAATATTCATATATATAAATAAATAAAATCAATATTCTTATAAAAACCATTGATGATAAACATGCCAAGTTAATATATCATTAATGATAAACATGTCAAGTTAATATATCAATATATTAGTGAGTCGTGACCTTATGCAACTTTTAAAATCAATATTCTTATAAACACAATTGATGATAAACATACCAAGTTAATATATCAATATATTAGTGAGCCATGACCTTATGCAACTTTTGGTATAGTGATGTATTAGTGAACCATGACAATATGCAACTTTGATGAAATTAAACATTATGGATTAACTACATGTGACATGTATAGCATTGATGGTTTGTTATGGGCATACTCTATCACTCAAGATATACCATGCATTAACCATATGTGACACTTTTCACATTGAGGTTTTTTTTTTTGGGCATACTCTATCGACTCTCAAGACACAACATAATAATTGTATCACTAATTACCCTTTAGAGTATAAACTATATCACTTATGATATGTGTCCCACCACTTATCGTAATTACCTTAATACCTTTAGAGTATGAATACATTTCATTAAATGATTTAGAGATGGGTTTTATTGCATGTGAATTGGATTGAAGGATCCAAGACCCTTTCCGTTATACCAAAAGTAGAAAGTTACATCTCACCTTGGATGATGTATGGAATCTCATTTCTAAACTTCGTGGCCATGTTCAATTCTCCTTTCATAAGAATGAAAGGCAAGATTGTAAAAGCGTTGTCTACAATCATCACACTTTTACCCATTTTTTATAATGATTATATGAATTTAATGGTGTCCATGGTGTGTGTTTTTCGATGATCATTTTGAAAAGTTTGTCCCATGAAAAAAAACATACCAAGTAGGCATACCATGATCTTATCTAACTCTTACAAAATGGATGACAATAATGAACATCAAATGGAATTAACCACCATTTATGAAGTCTATTACATAGAACGTTTGTTATTGGGCATAAGAATGTAATAGTGAGAATTCATGCGACTTTTACAAAATGGATGGATGGATGTAAGATAATAATGAACATCAAATGGCATTCACTGTGAAGTTTGTCACATAGGAGGTTTGTTATGGGTATACTCTATCCTCTCACTTGAAATGCATAGTAAGATAGATTCATCTTCAATTTACCCTTTAAGGTATAAGTAGGTCTTATTGTGTGTTAATTGGCTAATTGAATTGATGGGAGACAAATTTATAACACTTTTAAGGACTTTCACTAAGTTTTTTCTACAATAAAAAGTAAAAAGTTGCATCTCATCTTGGAATTTTTATAGAAGCCAATTTCTAAACTTGGCCATTTTCTCTTAATTCCCCTTGGCACTAGTATTAAAGATAATATTATAAAAGTCCAATATACAATTATTACACTTATTTATCTCATTTCTATATTATTACACTTCTTCATCCCCTTTCTATATAATTATTAATCGAATATAATGTGTATTATCTTTAGACACACCTATCCTTCCAAATAGATGGAGGTGCAAAACAATAAAAATCTCTTGCTTGATATTGATCATTTTGATCCTTGCGAGCTATATATAAACACACTCAGCCTTCCAAATACCTTGCCCATAATAATGGAGGGAGGGAGGAAGTGCAAAACAATTAAAAATATGTCTTAATATTCTCCCAAATCATTTTGCTCTTCTTTTGGGCATTTATCAATCCACGCCAAATATTAGTGACTTAATGATTTATATATTCCCTGCTCTCCTTGTTGTTGAAGACATTGGTGTTAAGTTTCAGTCTCATCTATTCAACTTATATCTTCATTTTCCCAAGTTATAACAATAAAACTACTCCACAATTGTTGTCGCTTTTTAAAATTTTCTCTTCAATTCCACTTTTAGTTGCACCTAAACAACTTATGTAACTCATCTTACACATGCCCTCTATTTTACCAAATAAATTACAATATGATTGCTACCAAGCCTATGACATGTACCACAATCAAAGTATAGCTAAAGAGAATAAAAAAATTGACCAGTTATTCTTCTATGAAAAAAAATTGATATTGACCAACAACCAACTTTATGAAAAAAGAGTATACAACAAAATTCATCAACTTTTATGAGAGAAGAGTATACAACTAAATCATAAACTTTTTGTTCATGAACACTTCTTACTTATATATATATATATATATATATATATAAAACACTTCCACAAAAGTTGAAATGCCTTACCACCTTACACCAAAGCTCATTATATAAATATTGAAATGCCACACACATGTTAAAAAGATAAAGCCATTTGAAAAAGATTTAGTAAAAACTATGATCATTTCTTCAAAAGGAGTTTTCTAAAACTTGGGTGGGTGAGATGTGTAACGTTTGTAATGTTCACATGGAAATAAATTATAAAACTAAAAAACAATATAATGTAGAATAGAAGGTTTTAGCTCCTTACATGATTATATTTGTGTTAGTAATGTTTTTTTAGGGGAATCTCTTTTGTTTCACTAATAATCTTTAACTTTTCATTTCATGGACACTTCTATATAGAGAGAAACGTTTGTATGAATCTATATAATTAACAGAAAAATGTAGAGAAGAGAGAGAAGCCAAGCTGCAAAGTGAATTAGTAGTAATGTTTTGATGTGGGTTATTAGTAATGATTTGATGTGGGTTACTAGAAATGCTTGATAATAAATTCAGATCCTTTAAAATAGTATTCAGAGACAGATGGATAATAAATTGCTAGGGTTTCAAAATCAGCTACACAAAATGGAGGCTAGATTACAAGAAATAGAAAAAAGCAACTAAGAACAAAAACAATCAACAAAGGAAGAAGAGGTGAATGAAAATAGAAATCTTAGGGACAAAATTAAAGAGTTAGAAGACAAGTTAATTAACAATTTGTCCATAAATACTGTGGAACACAAATTGGATATCGAACCTATCTAAGAGGAAATAAATTAGCTCATAGAGTTATACCATGAGTGTAACAAAAGAGCCTTGAACCTCGTGATTTATGGTATAAAAGAACAAAAAGATGAAAGACACATTAGCAATAGTCAAACATGAATTAAAAAATAAATCACAAATTGAAACAATTGGCCTTATAAAAGCAAAAAGGTTGGGCAAAACAATTGAACATAAAGATAGGTTGATTCGGGTTATGGTAAGCTATAATACCCATAAATATGACATACTTAGTAAAACTTTGAGCTTAAAAAGGCCTGGAAGATTTATAAATGAAGACCTCATTCCAGAAGATCAAGCTAAATTAAGGAAGGAGGTTCAAAAGGTAAAGGAAGCAAAAAATGAAGGAAAATGGGAAATAATTAGGAACCGAAAAGTTATTATTCGAGATAGAGTCTAAAAGGACAGTAATAAATAGTAATTTGGGACATTTTGTATCCTCTTTTGGAACTGTTGTGGTTTTCCATGGAGTAAAGGGCCTCTACTAAATTGGATGTGAAGTGACATTGACATTATTCTCTTGGTTGAAACTTAGGAGCATGAAGAATGTAAGGTCCCTAATATCTAAGGATTTGTTTTGTGATGCACATGGAACAAAAAGTCCTCTCGTAGAGGGATTAGAGTCATAGCATGTTACATAAAAATGAACATCTCTCCTCACATCTGGCTTCATAAGAAAGGCCCTCTCAATCAGTACATATGGGTGGAGATATATGATATTAACGCTAAGAAAATTTATATAGAAATATTTTATTTCGCACCTATTAACTCTACTTTTTATACAAAAAACAATCTAGATAAGAATTGTCACTGCAAAAGCTTAGAGCAAGATATCTACAATATGAAAAATGAAGGTTGTATCCTCCTGTTAGGAGACTTTAATGTTAGAAATGAAACCAATCAAGCTATTATTTTAAGTAATTACTCCAACCCTAATCCTCTTTGGCTAGACGAAGACCTTATCTTAGTTAACAATTACATAAGAAACTTTGAAGACCTGATCAAGAATTTGTTTGGTACTAAGTTAATCAAGCTTTGTAGTTCCCAAGATTTAATAATTTTCAATGGTCTAAAGAAGTGGAAAAATTATAACATGATGACTTGTTTCCAAGGGTTGGTTAGTAGTGTTGTTGATTATGTAATAACGGATATCCTCATATACAACCAAATAGTAAACTTTGATCTTTTAGATGACCCTGAACCTGACTCTAATGATATTGTTAGATTACTGAGAGGGGGGGTGAATCAGTAATAGCGTAATTATAATCATTTTTCTTCAAATGTTATATCAATGTAGAATTATTATCTAATAATGAGCAGTAAGAAATAAACAATCACACACATACACAGTACACCAGTGTTTTACGTGGAAACCCAAATCGGGAGAAAAACATGGAATGCTTCTTCTTATATGTCTTGAAGAATTACATTCATTGGAAGCACCAACTTCCTTTGTTTTCCAGCTGCAACTGGAAGGAGGCATCAACCCCCTAGTTTCTCAGGCTACAACCTAAGGGAAGCTCCAACTCCCAATTCTTTGGCTACCACCAAAAGGAGGCTACAACCCCCAATGTTCTCTGGCTACAACCGGAAGGTGGCTACAACCACCTGTCCTTGCCCCGTCCTGCCACCCTGAAGTAGAAGTAGAATGATGGAACCACTGTCACACTATCACTGTGAGATATACCACTATAAACCTGTACCAATAAATCTGAACCATACATCAACCTATACCTCAACCTGTACCATAAACAAGTGCATCAACCATGCACCAACCTGTAATCAACCTGTACCATAAACAAGTGCATCAACCATGCACCAACCTGTAATCAACCTGTACCATAAACAAGTGCATCCAACCATGTACCAAGTATGTACCAATCATGTGTCAACTACTCATCAACTATGAC